>NQMI01000201.1:0-11502 GCA_002270565.1 Stenocarpella maydis | reverse complement strand
GGGTAACTCCTTGCTGAGCGGTTCCGTTTAACAGATATAAAGACTAATCCCTCTTAGTTTGGATTTATAACTATATGAAATTACTATTATTTAATATTACTAAGATAGCAAATTATTAATTAATCTTAGGAATACCTTAATTAAAAAAGGATAATCCCTAAATTAATTAAACTACTAGCTAGATCTTGTAAAATAATGCTATTCTCTAAGAGAAGGTGGTAATTAATGGTATGGAAAGGAGTTATATTACTAAGGATAGCAAATAGGCAATATACTCACATAGACCCACAGATACCTCTGGGAGCAGGCAGAAGACCCAGCTCCAGAAAGATAGAGAAGAATTAGGCCACTCAAGCGCCTTGCGGAAGGACCAAAGCCAATCAGGAGATTGCCACTCTAATACAACTAGTTAACATATAATATAGGAAATATAGCAATACCTCCTTTACCTAGAGGAAGGAATAAAAGAAGATAAGATTAATAAACTAATATGAATATTAGAAGACTACTATAAATTTAAGAAAGTATTCCAAGAATAACTTAATACTATATTACTATAATACACATAATAGGACTATAAGATATTATTAAAGCCTGGAATAACACCTTAATTTAAGCCTATCTATAGACTTAATAAAGAATAACTTAAAGTACTTAGGGAATACTTTAATGAAAACCTTAAGAAGGGATTCATTAGATCATTATAATTACTAGCAGGATACCTAATCCTCTTTATATTGAAAAGAACAGTAAGCTATAACTTTATATTAACTATTAATAATTAAATAATATTATAATTAAAAACTAATACCTTCTTCTACATATTAAAGAACTCTAAGATTAACTTAAGGGAGTAAAATAATTAATAGCACTTAACTTAAAATATAATTATAACCTTATTTAAATAAAAGAAGGAGAAGAATAGAAGATAGTATTTAGAATATACTATAAATATTATAAGATAATAATTACACCTTTTAAATTAACTAATATACTTATATTATTCTAGGAAATAATTAACTAAGTTCTAAATAAATACCTTAATATCTTTATTATTGCTTACTTAAATAATATTCTCATCTTTTTATAAAACCTTAATAATTATAAGAGATATATTAAAAAGGTTCTTTAAAAACTTTAGGATGCTAATCTCTTAGTAGAACTAGAAAAATGTAACTAGTATATATAAAAAGTTAACTACCTTAGATATATAATTAAACTAGGAAAAATCAAGATATAAAAAGGAAATATTAAAGTAATTAAGGAATAGCCAACCCTTATAAACGTTAAGGACATTAGGGCATTCCTTAAATATACTAACTTCTATTAATAATTTATTATATAATATAGTAATATTATGAAACCATTAACAGACCTTATTAAGAAGGATTATGCCTTTAGATAGATAGATACTAAATAATAAGCTTTCTAGATACTTAAAGATAAAGTTATAAAAGACCTTATACTTAAGAAAGCAGACCTAGAGAAGGAATTTAAAATCTATAAATTAGAAAAACCCCTACTAATCTAAAGGAATAAGATAAATTAATTACAGAAATACATAAAGCACTAGCATATAGCCACTGAGGTGTTATAGCAATAATCAAAAGGATTCAGCGGAATTACTAAATCCCCAACCTTAAAAAGAAGGTTTAAGATATTATTAGCAAATGCAACTTATATAATAAAAACAAGGCCTCCAGATATAAACCATATGAATTATTAAAACCCCTACCAATACCTATAGCTATATAGTCATCCATTAGCCTAAACTTCATCATTAAGCTACCTCTCTTATGAGAACCCTTAACTGGAGTACTATATGACAGTATTCTGGTAGTGGTTTATAGACTAAGTAAGTATGCATACTTCATACTATATAAGGAAGCTAGTACTGCGGAAGAACTTGCATATACATTGTTATAAATCATTATAAGCAACTATAGAATGCTATATAAAATCATCTCAGATAGAGATAAGCTCTTTATATCTAACTTTTAGAAGTTACTAATAAAATAACTTAGAATAAAGCACAAGCTCTTAATAATAGCATATGTATAAATAGATAGATAAATAAAATGAATTAACCAGATTATGAAATAATACCTTTAATACTACATCAACTAATTATAGGATAATTGGGTTAAACTGCTACCATTAGTACAGTGTGCCTATAATAGCATAACTACCAGCACAACTAAATAGTTACCTTTCTTTGCACTCTATAGATATGAACCCCAGGCATATTATGAATTACTGCTAGATAATACCCTAGCGGAATCAGTAGAACAAAAAGCAATATAAATCAAATTAATCTAGAAGGATATCTAAGCAGAACTTTCTTTTATATAAGAACAAATAGCAAAATATATAAGTCAGAAAAGAATTAAGGAACTAATTCTTAAGAAGGGAGATAAGGTCTACCTCCTTCACTAAAACATTAAAACCAAGCAACCCAATAAAAAGCTTAACCATAAGAAAATCAGCCCCTTTAAAATCTTAAGAAAACTTTTAGATACCAACTATAAATTCTTACTACCTAAAGGAATAAAATAATACCTAGTCTTTTATATCTTACTCTTAAAACTAGCACCTAAGAATACAGAACTTAAAATGCAGATTGAAACACTCAATAAATATAATGAGGAATATAAAGTAAAGGATATTGTGAACTTAAGGCAGTACTAAGGGATAATGGAGTACCTCATTAAGTAAAAAGACTATAACTCTAGCAAAAACACATAGGAACCAGCCTAAAACTTGACCTACTATTATAATTGTTAAACGGAACCGCTTAGCAGGGCGTTGGTACTCCGTGCAAGGAGTTACCCTAGACTTCGTTGTAAGGAGTTACCCTAGACTTCCTAGCAAGGAGTTACCCTAGACTTGCGAGTCAGGCGATTTTCGCTAAGTACGCCCAGTGCGTGCGTGACGCAAGATGAGTTTGGTGGCCGTGAGTCGATTATTTTGGCCTGCATTTGCACCTTAATTCAGACCTCTGCATTACCCTTATTTCTTACCCAAAAAGTATATNAATATAACGGATTAGAAAGGCATAAATAGAGGTACTAATAAATAAAAAATAACTTATAGAGTACTTTTAAGGATAAAAGAAGTAAGGAGGGAAATAGTATTATAGGCTAATATGCATTAGCGGCTAACTACCATAGAAGACAACCCTATAGAATAGGAAATAGCTCCCGAAAAGGTTATCCTGCCTAACCCAATTAGTAATGCTACCTTATTAGGGTTAGGGTCTGGCTTGCAATGCTTAATTATAAGCTATGCAAGCCCGCTTGAAGGATGAAGTATTAAGCCTCATATAATAGCTCAATAGCTCGGTATGCAAGCCTGCAAGCCACTAAAGAGTTAGAATATATATACAGATATAATTATTATTATAGTAGATAGTTTTTATAGAACAGACTCTTCAGTCGTTAATCTAAGTATTCAATCCCAGTATTAGATAGCCTTACAGCTAGTAATCATTATCAGTCAACAATATTGCTTAACAACCGCCTAACAATATATTCTAAATATAAACCCTTAATCTTTCAGGTTTAATGCACTCAGAAACTCTCTAATCATTACATATAACTATTATTTTACAATATCTATAGTATATTCTATATGCTATCTTTTATTCTTCTCCTTCTTTTATTTGGATAAGGTTATATTTATGCTTTAAGTTGAGTATTGTAAATTATCTTGCTTATTTAAGTTAATCTTATAGTTCCTTAATAAGTGGGAGAGGGTATTAGTTCTTAATTATAATATTATTTAACTATTAGTAGTTAATATGAAGTTATAGCTTGCTATTCTTCTTTAGTATAAAGAGGATTGGGTATCCTATTAGTGATTATAATGATCTAATAAATCCTTTCTTAAGGTTTTTATTAAGGTATTCTCTAAGTACTTTAAGTTGTTCCTTATTAAGTCTGTAGATAGGCTTGAATTAAGGTGTTATTCTGGGTTTTAATGGTATTTTATGATCGTATTATATATATTGTGGTAATATGGTGTTGAGTTGTTCCTGGAACACTTTCTTGAATTTATGGTAGTCCTCTGGTATTTGTGCTAGTCTATTGGTTTTGTTTTTTTCCTTTCTTTCTTTAAGGTAAAGGAGGTATTGTTGTGTTTCCTGTGTTATGTGTTGATTGGTTGTGCTAAAGTAGTGACCTCCTGATTAGCTTTGGTCCTTCCGCGAGGTGCTTGAGTGGCTTAATCCTTCTCTATTTCTCTGGAGTTAGGCCTCCTGCCAATTCCTAGAGGTATCCATAGGTCCCTTTAAGTGCATTACTTATTTGCTATCCTTAGTAATATAACTCCTTCCCTTACTGTTGATTGTAACCTTCCTCTGGGGAATGGTATTATCCTAAAAGATCTAGCTAGTAGTTTAATTAATTTAGGGATTATTCTTCCTTAACTAAGGTATTTTTAAGATTAACTACTGATTTGCTATCTTAGTAATATTGAATAATAGTGATTTTATATAGTTGTAAATCCAAACTAGGAGGGGATTAGTCTCTATATTAATAATTCTATTACTATAAAATACTTTAGTTCTATCTACTATATTAAGTCTATAGGGTTCCTTTTTCTTTACTATAATAGGTAGTATTTATTTACTACCTTTAGGGATATGAAATTTCCTTATGCTCTACTATTAATAAGTGCTAAGCATGTGTGGATTTCTAGCTCAACCTGAACCATTAGGTGGCTGTAGTTGTTTGCTATTGCGCATAAGTACCTCATAATATAGTTGGTTGCTATCTAAGGTTTTATAAATAGCCCTTCTAGTTTTTTAATTACTTATCTGCTGCTAGGACCTTCTTAATGCTTTCAAGGTTTTGCTTAGTGATATCTTATAACTCTTATAAATTATTAATTAGCTATTATATGCTATAATCCTATTCCTTTATTATTAGAGTTTTAAGCAGCAGCCCCTGCTATCTTAGTAAATGCTAATCTTAAGCCTTATTAAGCATGTATACCTTGCAAATTGGCTTGTTATAATCTACCTATTTATTAGGGTTTTATAGGCATTCTAAGGGTATATAGGAGTCCAGCCTTATTAGGGTGTATCCTATCTTATTATATTTCTAATATAGGTGCTAGTTCTTAAAGTTATTATGCTTATATATATGCTTAATATCTTTATCTAGATATTATTAGGGAAACTAATTATACTTAGTTTTCTCCCTTATATATTCCTTATATCTGTTATAAATATATAATACTTAAGAGATATCCTTATGCTTGTTGTACATAGGATACATGCGTCCTATATCTCCTGGCCTTCTGTATTCCTGGGTAGGCTATTTTATAATTTCTTTAAAAGGTCTTCCTGCAATTATAACTACTATAATATCAGTTCTTAGGGCTAGAAGGGGTGCTTACTCTAGGTAGTCTTGTGGTTCCTTTTACTACATTTATAGCGCAAGTATAGCCTAAAAGATAGGTTTTCCTTCCACCTTGGGATTAATCTATAGGAGCTCCTCCCTATTTCCTACTGCTAGGGTTCTTCCCTGCTTTCCTGAAGTATTCTTAGGAAACCACTTAGTGGCTTCCTTATTACTGTAATAAGTAGCATAGCTGTTATTAAAGCAAGCTATCCAATTAAGCAATATATATATCATCCTAGGCTTCTGGGGATTTTTCATTAGTAGGACAAGCTGCTACTGCGCCTTATCCTTCTAATATTTCTTATACTAGGACTTAGTATATTGTAAGAAGTATAGGCTATTATAAAGGTCTTCTTTATTAGGGTTATAGAAGTTATATCCTTTATCTAGGTTCTAATCTAAATATACCTAGCATTAATTATATATAGTTATTCCATAAATATAGTACTCATTTACAAGTTCCTATTGCAATTTAAACCTAGGTGGTCCTTATGCCTTACGGGTAGCTACATTAGCCTAATGAGTAGCTTCATTAGCTTATTAGGTTCCTTTAGGTACTAACTTCTAATTCCTATTCTTCTTTAGAGCCCTGCATTCTAAAGTAAAGTATCCCATCTTATTATAGTTATAGCACTTAATGTTTTTCTTATCCTTATATTAGGCAGCATTTAACTCTATAGGGCCTGTGTGCTATCCCTACTGGGTACTTAGTTTCTAGTATTTTCTTCCCATATTTAGCTTATATTTATAAAATAAGGGTTATTTAGAAGTTTATTCCGTCTTTTTAAGCATTATTCATAAAGTCTATTATTAGTTTTGTTAAACGGAACCGCTCAGCAGGGCGTTGGTACTCCGTGCAAAGAGTTACCCTAGACTTCGTTGTAAGGAGTTACCCTAGACTTCATAGCAAGGAGTTACCCTAGACTTGCGAGTCAGGCGATTTTCGCTAAGTACGCCCAGTGCGTGCGTGACGCAAGATGAGTTTGGTGGCCGTGAGTCGATTATTTTGGCCTGCATTTGCACCTTAATTCAGACCTCTGCATTACCCTTATTTCTTACCCAAAAAGTATATGACTTAGTGCATTGGATAGCCTGATTTCTGAAGTTTGTATGTACTTAATTTGGGCATTGCTAGGGCTATGGTTGGCTGGCTGCTTGGAACCAAAGATGGTGTGTTGGAAGGGCGAATTTTCCGGCATTTGCAAATTTGCACCAGAGCCGACCGCAGCGTGCCCAGGGGTGAGACGACGTCGGAGGGTATATAAGGAGGGCTTACAGAAGCCCAACTTAATTCAATACAAAGTTGTCCAGACCATTGTCAATCGTCCCAATTCGCCTCAGAGCACCATACTGCGACCCTGCCGAAACACACACACGCTGAACTGAATGCTATTCTATAGCACAAATTCATCAGAAGTTTAGATAGCTATTTTTATGTAGTATAAAAAATTATTAAGTTAGTTTATAAGCTTACCAAGTTTATTCTTTACTTCATCCTTTAATTTATAGTAAAATATAAATTTCTTTATATTATTAGTATAATCGATTTTAGTATAAATTTACTAGAATTCTATAGTATAGTTAATTACTAAGCCGCACTATTTGTAATTTACTAGGTCTCTTTCTGCCTATTATTCTTCATTTGGGTCTTAAAATAGGGACCTAAGGGCAGTCTTATAGCCTTTATAGCTGCTAAAAATTTGCTGTATTTTAAGCTTACAGGCTTTAAATGATTCTGCATGAACAAAGTTAGTTAAGTAGGGTTTAAACCAAGCTAAGGCTCTTCCTTTAAGGAAAGAGGATATATGTATAACCCTTTTCCCGCTAGGCTACATATCTAACTCGTGGAAGTGCTAATAGGCCCTAACCTGCATTAGGTGTGCCTGAAGTTATCTAGCAGTTTCATTATATAGGGCTGGAGTATTAAGTTTAATATATTCCTTTATTTAGATTGGGGTGTTAATAATATTAGCTCCTACTTAGAGGGTAGCAATTTCCTCTTAAAGTTATTCCATTTCCTAATTCTAGTAAGCTTGCTTATCTATAAGGGCATAAAGTCAGGCTACCTTATTAGCTAACTCTTGCATTCAAGGATTAGCCGTTAGCTGATTAATAATATTACCAAGCTTATGCATGAGGTTGCAAGTAAGAGTGGTTATTTCGGAGTCCAGTATTATAAAGGGTTCTATATATAATATTACTTAAAGTCTGTATAGCAATATATAAATAAGAGTTATTAAAATATAATAATTAGAGGGTTTTTAAACCTAAAAGATTAAGGGTTTATATTTAGAATATATTATTAGGTAGTTAATAAGTAATATTCATTAATTTAATAATAATTACTAGCTATAAGGCTATTTAATATTAGGATTAAATACTTAGATTAATAACTAAAGAGTCTATATTATAAGAGCTATCTATTATAGTAATAACTATATCCGTATATATGTTCCGACTCTTTAGTAGCTTGATAGGATTGATGATAATGCTATCAACTAGGTGTTGCTTGATAGAGTTAATACTGATCCCATCAATTCTGGTAGGTCCCTAACCCTAACCCTAGTAAGGTGGTGTTACTAATTGGATCAGGTGGGACGACCTTTTCAGGAGCCGGCTCCTGACCTACGGGGTTGTCTTCTGCGGTAGTCAGCCGCCAATCGCCTGGTGGTTCATAACATCACCCTCGGAATGCAGCCAAGCCTCCTATACTACCATTCTACTAGCCTCCTCTGTAGAGCTCCTTCATACAGCCTCAGCAGATTATTTAGCAATCCGCACTCACTTTACTTCAGCCTCCTCCTTCTCTACTCGCTCTAACTCCTCCATATTATTAATACCCTAATAAACTACACGCATTATCTTCTTATACTATATCCGCTTCTATTTATAAAGGCGTAGGATCCTTATATTTAGCCGCTAGGCTTCCTTCTCTACAGCCTCTAGCTCCTCCTCCAACTAATAATATATTAGGATAACCTTATTCAGCTAGTTGGGAGTAAGACCTTAAACATTACAATTGGATAAGTTGAGATAGACATAAGTCTAGCAGCAGGTAGACTCCAAATCAGCAACCTTGCAATCCTTAGCCAGGTTATATTCTTTATAGTAGGAATAAGGCATAAGGATAACGCTATCTTTTAAGGTAATAGTAAAAAGAAGAGCAGCCTTATACTTAGTAACAGAAAAAGACTTTGCGGGATAAGATTTAGTAACCCTACCCAATATAATAAATTAAAAAGACATAAATAAAAACACAAACAAACCTAAAAATACTTACAGGAATACTTTTAAGAATAAAGGAAATAAGAAGGGAGATAGTATTATAAACCTATAATTATTAGCCGCTAACTACTGTAGAAGACAACCCTTACAAGCCACAGATTAGCTCCCAACGCGCTTCCCTGCCTAAGGTTAGCAGTAAGCCACCCTACTAGGGTTAGGGTTAGGGACCTACCACAATCAATGGAATCAGTATCAACTCTATGAAGCAATACTTAATTAATAGGATTGCTATTGATACTATTAACAATAGATAAAGAGTTAGAATATATAAGGACATAGTTATTACTATAGTAGATAGCTTTTATAGAATAGAATCTTTAGTTATTAATCTAAGTATTCACCTTAAATAGCCTTACAGCTAGTAATCATTGTTAAATTAATAACATGGCTTAATAATCGCCTAATCATGTATTCCAAATATAAACCCTTGATCTCTTAGGTTTAAAGGACTCGGAACCCTCTGATCATTACACTAGAGGCTTCTTTTTCTAAAAGGTATAGTAAGTACTAGTTATTAAAGTAAGAGGTCTAGTTAAGAGCTTTATACTTAGGGCTAGTATTTACTACTTTCTTAGGAATAGTTAGTAGGTTATTTAGACTCTTGGGTTTGTTTTCATTAGGGTGAATTAGATATTGTATATAGAGGTTAGGTTAATAAATATAAGGTATCTTGCCTTCTGAGTATACTAAGTATTCCTTATTAGGTAAATAGCTATATTATTTAGGTTATTCATAATAAATAATTATATTAATCTATTATTATCCTTTTGGGGTGGGTTTCTATAGTTATTTCCTGGGTTAGCAGTATTTCTTTAAGAAATATTCTAGCCTTTTATAATTATAACACTTCTAATTATTATTAGAGTGCTGTTGTACTGTATTGAGTTGTATAGGTCCTAGATGTGTATTAGAGGTAATTCTATATTATTACCCTTATTATTATTTAAATAGTTAGTTATTAATATATATAGCTATAATAATATACTTTGCAAATTTATTAGATCTATCCGCCTTAGAAAGCTTATCTTTTATATCTTCTTTAAGTCCTTTATAGAATTAGCTTATAAGTACTTTATTACCCTAACTAATATAAGTAGTAAGTTACTTAAAGTATATAATATATTTAGAAGCTAAGCCTTACTATTTGAGTTATATAAGCTATTATTTAGCAGTTTATTTCTTATTTAGGTTGCTAAAGGCATCCTTTAAGGCTTACTTAAAGTTATTATATTTTCTAAAAATAGCTTTAGTATTATTATTCTAGTTTATTTTATTATTCTCTAAGTAGTCTTTAAGAGTAAGTTTAAATTAAGTAACAGCATTTTCCTTAAGCTAATATTTAGTAAAGACAATCTTATTATAATTAATTCCAAACTAAAGCTTATAGTACTAGAAGTAAATATAATATTAAGTAAGGAATCCCTAAAGGGTTTCCTTATCTCCCTTATAAGGGCTAGGCTTATTTATATTATAAGCCTTAGCTTGCTAAATTATATAGATATAGTTAATTTTCTATTAAAGGGCTCTAATCTATAGGGCTATTTCCTAAGTACTTATAATTTAAGCCTATTTATTATTAAAGAAGGTAGTTAATATTATATCTTTATATTACTTAATTAGTTATATGCATAGTTATTTCAAATAAGAGTTATTCAAATATTATAATTATATTAAATCTTTATAATATTTAATGAGTAACCTATAGAGTTTATATTAGTAAAGTAGCATAAAGGTAGTATATAATTAAGTTATAGTATATAAAGATACTATTTATAAAGAGAGTATAATTAGAAGCTATAAGGCTATTCAGTTAATAAGACTAAATACTTAGATTAATAACTAAAGAGTCTGTTTTATAAGAGCTATGTATTCTAGTAATAACTATATCTATATATAAATTCTAACTCTTTATCCATCTTTAGTAATAGATCATATAGACCGCTTATTAACTTGTGCGGTCTAGCCTTATAGTTAACTGGACCGCTTGTTAGTCCTATTAGTCCACCCTGGTTAGTAGGTCCCTAACCCTAACCCTTGTCTTAGGGTTGCATTGTGACAGTTAGTCTTGATTACCCTGGGTTCCGGGGTGCCATCGTGTTGGTTCATAATACGGACTATTGGTCCCCTATAGGTATAGGTAAACCCTATGGGCCAGCTAGCTAAGCTTTTAAGAAGAGGCACAGCTATTAGTACATATAACCTAGATTGCTTGCTTATATAAAGAGGGATCACTTAGATTAACAGCAGGGTAGTAAGCTAAGTAAGCTACTAGATTACTAAATTTACTAGCTTATTAGTAAGCCAGTAAGCTAATTAAGCTAGGCTAAAGAAATAAACGATATAAACTTATACTTATTATTACTAATGTTAAACGGAACCGCTCAGCAGGGCGTTGGCACTTCCTGCAAGGAGTTACCCTAGACTTCTTGTAAGGAGTTACCCTAGACTTCTTTATAAGGAGTTACCCCTAGAACTTCCTACAAGGAGTTACCCTAGACCTTGCGAGTCAAGGCAGGGGATTTTCGCTAAGTACGCCCATGCCGTGCCGCCGGACGGCAAGATGAGTTTTTGGTGGCCGTGAGTCGTTTATTTTGGCCTGCATTTGCACCTAATTCAGACCTCTTGGCCATTACCTTAATTTCTTTACCCAAAAAGTATATAACTTGATGCATTATATAGCTTGAATAAGTTTATATATACTTAATATGGGCATTTTGCAGGGGCTATTGTTGGCTGGTGGCTTGGAACCAAAGATGGGGTGTTGGAAGAGCGAATTCTCCGGCATTTGCAAATTTGCACCCAGACCCTACCG
>NQMI01000200.1:0-63807 GCA_002270565.1 Stenocarpella maydis | reverse complement strand
AGAACTAATAATATATATATTTCTTAAATGCAGAACAGATCCTAATCATAAGAAGATCTAGTTGATATCATAAGTAGTGGGTGATTAGCGGGGGAGTATTGTTTGGTGGCTGAAGGAGGAATAGCAGGTCTGCAAGTTGGGGGCATAAAACACTGGCGTACGGTGTGTGGGGCCAAGCTGCGGTGTATAACGAGGCGCTCTGATTGCTTGCAGCGCGGGGTCAACTATCGTATGCGGTTGTTACGCCCCGAATTCGTCGGTGTGAATCCTCAATCTCCAAAAAATATATGTAATATTGTGATTAGTTAAGCGCAGACGGGAGCAACCCGAGCTTGTGACGGGCGCTCCCGGCTGTGGCTAAAGGCATGTCTCCTAAGGCTGCGTTTTTCATTCTTACTCCGGACAAACACTAGTTATAAGTTTTTTTTTTTTTTGGGGGGGGGGGGGGAGGGAGTCAAAAAGCAGAGCTGCAAACAGTCTCTTCATATAATCCTAAGTGCTCAAGGCCCAGCATTAAATAATAAACACGATGATGATAACAATAGGCTCAGGACCTGATGATAACTAAGGAAATAGCGATAGCCTCGTGACGAGGCTATCTCCTAGACCCCCACAGTACTGGACCTATCACGACTGTTAGATATGAGCTGATAAACGTCGATAAGAAATCCTTCTCCTCCCCCCTACTAGAGCTCTGGAGTATTCCTCATAAGTGCTTCGAGTATGCTTGGTCCGAGAACCCCGCGGCTGGCAGAAAGAAAGTAAAAAAGGCAAGAAATCGAGCACAATTTCAGAGCTCGCGGAGGGCACCCATTTTGGAGAAGCGCACCCAATTTCAGTACAGTCTCTCATGCCAAGCTGGGTCCCAGTGATATCGTGCGGCTTTGCTGGCAATCTCTCTGCAGCAAACCCCTCAATGGTTTCTGACTGCGCCATGGTCCTTAGATCTGCCTTGTCAATAGTAACCCCGTGTATTGGGCTTTGGTCGGTGTTGGCTTGAAGAATGCTACTAAAAAGAATGTGTTGCTCGTGGTGGGTGATGAGATCGTGGTGTTGTGATTTGTGGGCAGCTTTGGTGACACTTGTTGCGACTCATGCGGCTGCAAAGCTGAATTTTATATAAAAGAGGTAAGGCTTGGCTAGAAAATGCCAGGCTTCTAAATCCTGAAGGGGGACAGTGGTGAGAGGTCACAGATATTAGCACGGCGTCAATAACGAGAAAGAGGCCCCAGACTGGGTGTTATACAAGTTCGATGCACACAGCGGACACTATTAGCACCGTGCTAACATTTGTTATCACGGGCCATTGTGTAACTCGGAGCTAAGTGCTGGCCCTACTTAGAGCACAAGCTCCAAGCCAGAGGCAGGCGATGATTCAATGTTGATTAGTTGATTGTGGGGCCCAGCCCTGGGTACTCGCGCTATGTTCGGGAGGAGAAGCCTCCCGTGCGGCTACTATATGCGCGAAATTTCTCCTTACATGCACTCTGGGGCACCGCGTGCCCCTTCCCGGGCCAATAGTGTCTACCAGCGGGCAAGGCCGGCCAATTTCGTCTGTGTGGATTGCCGTCACATGTGAACGGACAACAGGCATAGCCTCTTCAGGTTAAGGCTTTGGAGGACCCTGTAGTTCGCGTGAGAGAAACCAAAGATGACGGATGCCGCTATTGCGAACATCGAATGTCGGTTGGCAGTTCTATGATAAACTACATACATATGCTAGTACTGTCTCTACTAGCTAAAATTTTTCTTTATCCACGGTTCGATAAAGGCGACTAGCTCATTTGGCTTCTCAAACGGAACCCAATGACCTGCTTCCAGCAAAGGCTTCTGCTCCAGGTTGGGTAGCAGTCCTGCCTCAATATGCGGAATCATGCCCTCAGGACGGCATACTGCGTCTTCTTTGCCACCAACGAATAGCGCTGGAACCTTGACCTTATCCCTATCCTCGGGGAGATTTTTGTCGGCTTCGTACTGGTGGTTGAGGAATCTAGCTTTATACCAGCACTGAGGCCCTTCGAAGCCATCGCGGTTGAAGCGATCCACAAAGGCTTGCCGGAGCGCAGGATCTTGGGCATAAGATCGGACAGGAAAATTAGGTCCATCACCAAGTAGGTGATTGCGGAGTGCGTCCCTGACACAGAATAGATCTTTGATGGTCTCTCCTTGCGCGTGGAGCGCGTCGTACAGACGGTTTAGGTCTCTCCTGAGTATCTCCGGGCCGTCTTCAGCAGTAAACAGATGCCAGTATGCGAAGAGGGGATGACCGTAGGCCCGTTGGGCCATTGCATTGAAAGCGTCCAGGTCGAATGGCTGGCGACCAGGGGGGGCATATGGAACATTGATATTGACGAGGCCAACAACGCGATCTGGATAGTAACAGTATAAGTGCGAAGCACAGGCAGAGCCGAAGTCGTGGCCAATGGAAATGATCTTGGTCGCATGCTCTTTGTCGGCAATTTCGATGAGATCTTGCAGCATCTTATCCCATCTGTATTCAGCAGGGTCTGTGGGCTTGTCGGTGCCATCGTATCCGAGAAGATCAGGAACAATCATGGGATGCTTAGTTGACCGCAGCGGAGGAGCAACATCTTTCCACAACTCGGCGTTGTCTGGCCAGCCATGCTGAAAAAATAGGGTAGGGAGAGACGGATCGCCGTCGATAGTATAGTACGTATATGTATAACCTCGAGACGTCCTGATAGTCTTCTTCGCGAAAGCCTCCATCATTTTAAGTTTGTCTGCCTCTCGGACTCCAAATTACCAGCAGTACAAGTGAATTTATGCTTCGTGGGAATGTTGTTGCCGACCTGGAGCAAGAATCAATGCTGCGGGATTGCACATAATTTGAAGAGAAACTGCGGCGTACGAATGGTCTATAAATACTCGTCTTTTCGGTGTCAAAATGGCTCCATGATTATCAGTTATGTCCACGTTATCCGACAATTGTTTGTCCTCTCGCACTTGTCGGTGACCTTGAAACCCGAAATTACAACGGTCTGGATGAAGTACCTAACAGGTAACCTCGGCATTTCATATCCACTTCTATTTGTGACGCCGGATCGGTGCTACTGTTCGGCGCCGGTCTACGAGCCTCGAACTAATGAATGCAACCAAGGAGAAAAATGCAGTAGATCTCGGTGTGCCGGGACAGGACGCCCGAGCCGTTTCAACCTTGGCTACAAATCTGAGTTCTCATTACGTAATGCCGGAAGAAGGTTCATTAATGACGCGTGACAGCGCGCTGAAGATGCTCCTGACAGAGATATTATTTATAGAGGGCGGCCCGGGTTTAGCGCGCCCCCTGGTTCAGCGCGGCTTTCCTATGTAAACTCCCCTAATTTAAGCGTTATTATTAAATCCAATTTAGATACTAAAGTTATTATACCTAATATATATTATTATCTTATATGTTAAGTATGGAACTACAATTAAAATTATTGTTAGTTAACTATATTATATATCTAAATACGCTTGGATAAGTAATAACGTAGGGTACTAGGAAGTAGCCAGGACCAGGAAGTGGCCACCCTGCTAAAACCCTTAAACTATACCCAAAATAAACCAAATTTTCAAGGTTTGATTATAAGTATATAAATAAGTTACTATATTGTTTTCTCGAATTTTAGAATTTTTTTTCACTTAATTATTCAAGAAATTTGGTTTCGGACCCTTGTAATTTCGATTTTCTGATATAGCTTACGTAATAAAATTCTAAAATTCTTGTTAAAAAAACTATAACTAAAGTATATTAAATTAAGCTACCCTTCAACTTATATCCATTTTAGGCTTAGTTTAAAGGTTTTAGCAGGGTTGGCACAGACGTTTTTTGTATGGAAAATCAGGGTGGCCACTTCTTGGTACCCTACGTTAACTAATTAATTCTCAGCTATCATAAAGGGGAGAGTGGCAGCGTAGCTGCAGCCCCTTAGAAGGTCTAGCTATAGGTACATGGGGGCGCTATTAATGACACTAGCCTAACGTACGGCCACTAACTGCCTAGTGCTTAGCGCCTTAGCATAACGCCCTCTAGGCATAAGCAGACCATTATTTCATTACTTATCAAGTTTGTATTTACTTTTAGAACTTTATATTTTATAAAATAAATTTTTTAAAAGTTAGAAATATTATATAAAATTTATATTTTAGATTCTAATATTTATTATAAAGTTTTAAAATTTTATAATTAATTTAAAGAAATATTTATGTTAAAGTATATTATAATGCTACTGAGATAAAGTAATACAATAAAATAAAATAAGTTTATATACTACTTAAGGTTTCTAGCCTCTTAATTAAAAATTCTAGTCTCTTAATATCTTTAGCTAATAAGCTAAGTTAATTATAGTAGCTAAATAAGAATTATATATTATATATTATATAGAAACGTTAAAAAAAGGTTTAGTTAAGTAATTAAAACTATTATATTATTTAAGTTATTAGTCTTTCTAAGATTTTGTCATGAGATGTATTTCATGCATTTAAATAATATGAATAAGTACTGGAAATAGCTGTGAATCACAAAGAAGCATGAAGGGGTAAGCATCCTCTAGGTGTATTCCATCTCCGTAAGGGGTAGTTGAAGTCTCCATTCTGATCCAAAATGAATGTCAGGGCACGGCCTTATATACTGCAAGGGAGGTCCAACCTCTCGGTTGGATATTCTGGTCTTTTGGCTCAACTGGTTGGATCAACTGACTGAATGTCTGTAGTTGCTAAAAGGATTATAGAACCTGGCAGCGATGGACTGTGGTAGAAAGCGCGGAAGTCTTCACTCATCCTCGTCCTCATCATCGTTCTCATGATCATAGCCATTGTCCTCGTCCTCAGATGTCTGTGTGTCATCATCCTCAGTATCCGACAGGGGTTCCTATAAAACGGAAAGGGAATTAGAGACATCGCGATATTGAGCAGTCATTGCATAGACGGAGTGGAATGACATAAGGGCTACTTACAACGCGTCGTCGCTTGGTTGCCCGGTGCGAGCCTCCTTTAGGATTGTTCTGCAGCTCCGGCATGTCATAGACACTATCAGGAATTTGTTGATCTGCAGGACCCGTCACAATTCCGAACTCGTTGCACATTCCGTATTGGCCACTTGTGCCGTAGAATCCGAGGATTTTCTGGTTGGGTCCCGGGACTGATTTCCATCATGTTAGCCAAGCCGGGCATAAAGGGCCACCCAAGGAGTTCTTACGGACAACACAATCGCGGTGCTGCACTGGAACTTACCAAGGGTCTCGGCAGTCTCGTGGCTGCTTTTGTTAAGGGCGCCCATCGCTTTCCCGTTAGAGAGCCACATCCTCAGCCCCGACAGGCCCCAGCTGCCATCCTTGGTCACAGCAACCTTGACGACATCCACGCGCTTCGGGATCGCGATCTTGCGCGCCTGGTGACCTCCCATCCCTGGGTCGTTCCCGTTTTTGCCTCGTGGACCACAAGGGACCTGCGTGCCATCCTTGTAGTATACCACCGCCCCGTCAAGCCCACACCCGACCCTGATATCGATCTTGTGTGCCGGCACCAGCTGGCCCTCGCGACCCCGCTTCTTGAGCATGACTGCCCACTGCCAGTCGTCCTTCTGGGGCTCCCTGCTGCTGACACTCTGCTTCTGCAGGCGGATGCTGGTCCCCGGTACACGGATTGACGCCTTGTTGGAGAGAAGACGGGATAGGTCGGCTGTCTGATGCTTGCCATTCATAGCCAGTACTTCAACCTCCAGGGGTTCGAGCAGGTTAAAGCGGGACTCGAGCTCGTCCACAGTGTACTGGAGGGAATACTGAGGGCTCTCAAGGGTAGCGCCGGCTTCCGCCTTGCCGTTGAGTGACACCTGCGCAATTCCTGCTGGGCAGGTAATGAGGACGCGGGTGAAGTCCTCATCGTCGCGAACCTCGAATCTGGGAGGTTTGTCGTCCCGGGGTGAGTCCGAAGGCTGCCTGAAGTGCGGCAGATTTACGAAGCGCAGTAGATCGCGTACATCCCATCCGCAATAGTTCTCTGTAGACGGCGTGACAGGATCAATGCCCTCGGTCTCTTCGTACACGCAATAGGCAGTCTTAGCCAGGAAGCACTTGGGCCACTCCCTGGGATAACCCCTGGCCATGATGCCCAATGTGTGCGGCGCCGAGAAAGCGTGGCCGACCTCGTGCAAAAAGGCCCCTTGGCCCACGGAACACGCCTCCCACATGGACACGCACTCGCCATTGTCGTTTCCGACCCGGTCTCCGGGCGCGGCCACGTCCAGCAGACAGTCAGGGACCTCCTCGATGAACCGTGGCCAGGAATAGGTCAGGTGGCTGCCGAAGATACCCAGCGAGAGGCCGTGGGGGTCGTGGGCACCAAGGGCCGCATGGGCGAGAATCAGCTCGCTCTTCGTGTCGTAGTGCGAGTCTAGGATCAGGCCGGCGACGACCGGCCGCGCCTCGGAGGCAAACGGCCCTCCGTGTGCCCGCAGCGCCTCGCTGAAAATCTCGTGCAGGCCGTCTCGGCGCTTCCCATTGGCATTCTGCTGAGCAATCTGCACATCGCGGAGCTCAGCCACCGTCTTGTCTGCTCGAACCAGGTGGACCCTGGCGGTAGACTGCATCTTCACATCGTGCGCGAAGGACTGGCTCAGGGTGTCGGCGGCCCATTCTTCCTCCAGGCGGAACGACCGACGGCCGAGGCCGGTCTTGCGCATCTCTTGGGCGGTCAGGGCCTGCCACATATAGGCTGTGACGCGGAGTTTGGCGACGGCGGCTTCGAGGCTGGAATGAGCAGTTGAGAGGCCGCTGTGCTTCCGGGGCGGGCAGTCAATGGCGAGTGGCGAGTCTTTGGCTACCATGATTGCCAGGTGCAAGGGCGGTGTCTGGAGCAATGGTACATATTGCAGACGAATCTAGAATGTTGTCAATTGCCCCATCTCTGTCCTCGCGGAGCTCTTGGCTGGCCTGACATACACGCGTGATGTGAGAGTCATCCGGGCCAGACGACAGTTTTATCAAGTTTTCCCCCGGAGTCAAGATGAGTAGCGCCTTGAACCAGCCATGGCTCATTGGCCATTTCTGCTCAGGGAACAGAGCACGGCCAGCATCATCTTCGGTCTCGATGCGAACACAGTCATTGCTTGTCTTTGAGCTGGCTTCGTATCGCCCGGTGAGGAGGACACAGCGCTGGTACACAACCTCGCCGTCCTCCACATTGTCGAGGGTGAACATTGTCTTGATATCAAATGAAATGATGAACTGTTTGGCGATTGGCAACGTTTAGACGGTGGTTGATGCTCTGTGCCCCGTTGTAAAATTGGTCTGGTTATCTGCCAAACGTTGAGATGTAGTACGAGTGGACCACGGTCTTTTATGTTGTTTAACCTGTCCTACTCTGTCGTGATTCCTCCCCCGACCACCTAGGCAGCGCGGCGGTAGCCTGGGCGACGTCTGCTTTTCACGGATTGTGTACCAGGGTGGTTTGAGACCATGGCGGCCTGCTGCCTGCTTCCCGCGCTGACATACGAGTTCTGGCTGCTTGGCTAGCCGTTCTTGGTCGTGATGCTCACCGCCAACTGCTGCTGTTTCAAGGCAGCAAATAGAATGTCCATGCATGAGGTTGCAACCGCTTTGCGTGAACCATTTCACACTATGTTATGTGGCAAGAGTAGTGTTGAGCTTTGCAGCGTGCGCAGGTGTCATCCACCCAGCTTCTAGCGTTGGCCCACTTTACACTTCCATAAAAATTACTAGGATTCCTAAGTGCCCCTTAAGTGAGAAAACAGCTACCCCCTTCTGCCCACTGTTAACCCCTAACCCTCTGGGCCCTCCACATACCCAGAGGAAGGCCCCTTGGCGCGACCAGAGGGGCTTTGTGGAGGACCTTCGTGGAGGGCCCTCCTCTGGGTGTATGGAGGGGCTTCCTCTGGGTGCGTAGAGAGGCTCTGGGACGTGTTGGGGGACCTGGGGTATTTTAGAGAGTGGGTATAAGAAATAATGTGGGCTGCACGCTTACATATGTAATTCCTTGTAGTGGGTGGGGGCTAACGGTACTGCAGAGCTGGGTGGGCAGACTTCACGTTGATTGTGTTCGGCCCATGAATGCACGTAAGCTTGTTCACCCTGCTATGACCCGCCAAGTCATCCGGCTGTTGTGAATAGGTACATTGGTACCAAAGCGTTCCGCGGTGATGCAGCAGGGCTTACTGCGTAGATGGGGATGTCTGTCGGGTATTTATTTGATGGTCACAGGTCGTGTGCGGTTCACACCCCACCCACATGATCAGCATTTGTTGTGCAGTAGTCAGAGTACAAATCTAGTGAGCCGCAGCGCTCCCCTGCAACCTCACTCCTCACCCTGTCAACCCTGCCAGAGTCAAGTGATATCGTCGAAATCCTGTGGCTATTCCTGGGGGATGGCAAGCCCTCTGCTACAGCCTGTACATCTAGGCTACAACCCTACACGTCGCGATGTCCAAATTGCAGCCCTCATTCTCATAGGTTTGCGGCTCAGAGCCATGCCAGAGCATCTACCATCCGAGCTGGCACTCTCAATCCTGGCAGACGCGGGCTACCACCCACGCAACATGAGCAGCCGTGCCGAGGAGCTCGAATACCATGCCGACGACTTCTGAGAGCCAGGCCCCAGGGCTTCAGTCGCGGCGCTGTACCTGACAACACAGGCCCTGCCGCCATATTTCCGCCGCGCGTCATGCATCACGCTGCAGATGCGCAGTGCAGACCAGGGCTGGGCGACGTTCGGAGGCGATGGGACCTATGACAACAGCCACACCTGGTTTGAAGTCTCCATTCTACGTCCTCTGCCGAACGCCCCAGCTCCTGTGGCACTGGACCCTGAGGGGGCGCAGCAGTCGCTTGAGGTACATATGCCTCAGACGTTCCGCAGCCCGGGCGATGCAAAGCAGGAACTTGAGCGGCAGGGGTGGTGTATGGTCAATCACAATAGCCGAGATACGTGGATGGTACACCACAATAGTATGATACCATGCCACTTTGGAAAGTTGATTGGAAGCTGACCATCAAAATTCCCCTCCAGTAACGGCCCGCCACGACTGGAAAGATTACCGCGTCGACTGGTGAGCCAGTGAACCCACTGAAAATGAGAACCCGAAAGCTGTCGGCGACGGTGAGGGATTCTTGTCAGCATTGATGCCAGGAGACAAGATCGGGCTGTGGGCCAGGGCAGAGGTAAGCGGCCTGAGGCGCTGTCATACGTCAAAGTGTTCAACTAACCGCCATACTTGGGTAGCAACAAGCATGGGTTACCAGGGTTGCAGGGGCCCTTATTGAAATTGTGTATGTAGTTTGAAGTCAGATGAAGGAACCATGAACCAATGCCAGGATTGCCAGGCTTTGATCAACAACTTCTCCTCAACCACACATGAATTCCAATACGAGAAAATTGTATTCTGATGGGACACTCCTCGTGGTAGATTAATATGATTATCTTCAAACATATACCACATGACTATTAACCAATCTGTATTTGGTACGGCAGGTCATCAGGCTTAATAAATGATATAAGGTTAGAGAGATGACCATTACCTAGATAGTATATTTCTGCATCCTACTTAGCTATATGAGTGTGTTTAAATAGATATTATAATAAGTTATAATCTAATGTGTATGAATAATGATATATAAAGGTGTCCTAGGGGTTTTAAGTCCTACTTGGTAATTTCGAAGACTCCAGGACAGAAAGACTCTTTAAAGTGTCTTATAGATAGATTGAAATCTCTATAGCAGCTAGGCTTTATGGGTAATATAAAAAGGATACCTACTTATGTATCAGAGCTATCAATATTATATGTATTATTTAATATCAGGTCCTTAAGCATTGATTAATATGTGAAGGGACTGCTGTAGGTCCTCGTTTGAAAACAAATAGGGAATTCTTATTGGATGAAGAATGAACCTGACTGTTGTGATTAGTTGGCCTTATGCATATTTGCGTCTCACCTGTCCAGCATCTGAACTGTACTAAACGACTGTCAGGATGCAAGTGCTTGGATTCAACAATGTAGATGAAGGTTGCATTCAACTTCAACCAGGCATTCATTAGTGTGTGCTCCAGGAGAGTCCGTACAAAACTATAAGAGCTGTAAATAGCAGTGAAAGTAGGTGCCTAGGTACCCAGGTAGCCAGCAGCGCGCCTTGGGTGGAAGGAGTCAACACTCAGCATCTAGTTGGAATATCGACACCAATGTTAGCCATAGACCCCTCAACATCAATGTGAGGCTGAAAAGGGGGTCAAACGGCTTACGGATAATATCCACAAAAATAAGAAAATCGCAAAAAGCCGGTCTTGTGTCAGATAGTTACGTGGAATCAACCATATCAACTCAAAGGAGGCAAATGGTTGCTTGGTTGCCACAGTAATATGCCTTAGATACTATAAGGCATATATAAGGTATATTCACATAGAATGTAAGTGCGAGTGACAGTGAAGCTATGTTTTTAACATATGGAATCAGCCATACTCGGCAGCCACACATGATTCTTTAAATGCCGGACCCATAGATCTCCAATAGTATGGAGTCAGCAGAAGGCATGTAGTACCTTCAGAACATCAGCTACATCAGTGGTGCAGCCATATATCGAGATGCTTAAAAGGACATCTGGGGTGAAGCATGTCTACTCACCCAGCCGTCTTATCATGGATTCCAATGCCAGAACAATGGTCCTCCGACCTTATGTGAAGATGAAGCATAATTTCACACTCGACATTCGTAACCATGATTATAATAAACCCTAATCCAGCCACCAAAGTGGAACCCCAAGTGCCTGAGTCAGCAGCAAAAGGATATCTCGGATACGGGGAATCGAACCCCGAGCTGGTGAGTGAGAGTCACCGATGTTAACCATTACACCATATCCGAATGTGCTCATTCGGGAGATGTCAGATTTTCGGGAGTCAGAGCTGATGAATGCAAAATTTGCTGGTGGGGCTGTGGCGGCGTCGACGTGCATGTGAGGATGCAGGGCTTGCAACTGGGTGGGTGGGTCCGGATCACCGAGCCGGCCCCGATCCGGGTGAGTGAGCGGACAGGGCGGACTGGTGGATTGACTTCAGGCAGCCGGGGTTGGGGTTGCCTGCCGGGAGTGCCTGCCGGGGGGGGGGGGGGTCCCAAAAAATTATTCGAATTATTCTAGGATCATGGATACGCGCCACGGTTCTTCCTCGCCCAGTCCTTCTTTAGGTCACATCCCCCATGTATTTGTGAAGATGAGGGCCTCAAGAGCCGTGGCCGTCCTCGGTGACGGTCGCATCCTAAGCTCGAGCCCTGGTGCAAAGCTCCTGAACCTGAGCTGGAGCTGCAGGGCCAGCTCTGATGCGCCACGACAGTGGCAGCAGCCCGTCCAGCCCGTCCAGCCAAATGGCACCAGGAACTTCAGCCAGTCTTCCAAGCGAGGCGCCGCCCTGAGCGCTGCACAAGAAGCGTACGTCTTCTCAGCCTCACGGCCATTTCCAACAAGAACTCCAGTCCCGCTGACCATCATGCTTCACAAACAGTCTCAAGGCCGCCAAGGAGGCAGCCAACCTATCCCCCGAGGTCGTCAAGGCACGGATGAGTCCCGAGGAGACCAAGCGCCTTTCTATGGTTCGAAACATTGGTATTGCAGTAAGTAGACTCTTCCAGATTCCAGCCTGCCACAACCTCTACTGTACTCAAAACTGACAAATACAGGCACACATCGACAGTGGTAAAACGACATGCACCGAACGAATCCTCTTCTACACGGGCCGGATCAAGGCGATCCACGAGGTTCGTGGTCGGGACAGCGTCGGCGCAAAGATGGACTCTATGGAGCTGGAACGCGAGCGTGGAATCACCATCCAATCTGCTGCGACCTTCTGCGACTGGGAAAAAAAGGAAAACGGAAAATCGGAAACATATCACATCAACCTGATTGACACCCCTGGCCACGTCGACTTCACCATTGAGGTCGAGCGAGCGCTGCGAGTTCTCGACGGTGCCTGTATGATTCTCTGCGCCGTCAGTGGCGTGCAGAGTCAGACAATCACCGTCGACAGGCAGATGAAACGGTACAACGTCCCCCGGATTAGCTTCGTCAACAAGATGGATCGTATGGGTGCCAACCCCTTCAAGGCGGTTGAGCAGATCAACTCCAAGCTTAGGATCCCCGCTGCTGCTGTCCAGATCCCGATCGGCTCTGAGAAGGAGTTCGAGGGCGTTGTGGACTTGATCTACATGCGCTCTATCCGGAACGACGGCCACCGGGGTGTTCAGCTCAAGATCTCCGATCAGATCCCCGAGGAGCTCAAGGAACTCGCCCAGCAGAAGCGCCAGGAGCTCATCGAGAAGCTGGCCGACGTCGACGACGAGATGGCCGAGATGTTCCTGGACGAGAAGGTGCCTACCCCTGAGCAGATCAAGGCTGCCATCCGCCGGTCCACCATCGCCCTGAAGTTCACGCCCGTCCTGATGGGAACCGCTCTTGGGGACAAGTCCGTTCAGCCGATGCTCGACGCCATCTGTGACTACCTGCCGAACCCCTCTGATGTGCAGAACATGGCCCTCGACCGCTCGCAAAATGAGAAGCCGACAGCCCTAGTCCCGTACAACGCGCTCCCCTTTGTCGGTCTCGCTTTCAAGCTCGAGGAGAACCCCTACGGCCAGCTCACCTACATCCGCGTCTACCAGGGCCAGCTCAAGAAGGGCAGCTACCTGTTCAACTCGCGCACTAACAAGAAGGTCCGTATCCCCCGCATCGTCCGCATGCACTCCAACGAGATGGAGGATGTCAGCGAGATCGGGGCCGGTGAGATCTGCGCCGTGTTCGGTGTCGACTGCGCCTCCGGCGACACCTTCACCGACGGCAACCTCCCCTATACCATGAGCTCCATGTACGTCCCCGAGGCCGTCATGTCCCTGTCCATCAAGCCCAAGCGCAGCAGCGATGCCGATCCCTTCTCCAAGGCCATGAACCGTTTCCAACGCGAGGATCCCACATTCCGCCTGACGGTCGACGAGGAGTCCGAGGAGACCATCATCTCGGGCATGGGTGAGCTGCACCTGGAGGTCTACGTCGAGCGCCTCCGCCGCGAGTACAAGGTCGACTGCGAGACGGGCCAGCCCCGCGTGGCCTATCGTGAAACCATCACCCGCCGTGCCGACTTCGACTACCTCCTCAAGAAACAGACGGGCGGCCCCGGCGACTTCGCTCGCGTCATGGGCTGGATCGAGCCGTTCAAGGAGGGTTCTGAGAAGAACCACTTCGAGACCCAGGTGGTGGGCGGCACGATTCCCGACAAGTTCCTGGCTGCCTGCGGCAAGGGTTTCGAGATGGGCTGCGAGGAGGGCCCGCTGCTGGGCCACAAGGTCATCGGCACCAAGATGGTGGTCAATGACGGTGCGACGCACGTGACGGACTCGTCCGACTACGCGTTCCAGATGGCGGCGCAGTCTGCGTTCCGCAAGGCCTTCAAGGACGCCGGCGGCACCGTGCTCGAGCCGCTCATGAAGACGACCATCACGGCGCCCAACGAGTTCCAGGGCAACATTATCATGCTCATGAACAAGCGCGGAACCATCGTCGACACCGAGATCGGCCCGGAGGACTTCACCCTCGTCGCCGACTGCTCGCTCAACGCCATGTTCGGCTTCAGCTCGCACCTCCGCGCCGCGACGCAGGGCAAGGGCGAGTTCAGCATGGAGTTCAGCCACTATGCGCCTGCACCCCCGCAGCTGCAGTAAGTTGAACCCCCATATCATGACATTGATGTGACGGAATACATGCTAATTGGCACTCAACCTACAGGAAGGAACTCATTGCCAAGTATGAGAAAGAGAGGTTCGCAAAATAGACACGCCGCGTGGGGTCAAGGCAGCACAGCGCACAGCCAGTGCTGGGCAGTAGAGAAGTCATGGCCGCAGAATGTGGCCTGCTGAAGATATGAACTACGGCATAGACGGCCGCGGGATGTCCTCGTGATCATGAAATGTACTATACATACGAGACATGTGCACCCAGAGATATAGACGGGTGCACACCTGTACTTTTTTCTGGCATGGGCTTAGAAGACTGGCCAGGAGCAGCAAGGGCTGGGAGAAACCCAGGATGGCCGCTGTTCTCATACAGAGATTTTGTATAGACCTATGAGAATGCCTGTACCGAAATAGCACACCCACTACCCTCTCTCAAGTGACGGGAAGCTCACTGAACGTGATAACTCGTACGGATTGGTTCCCTACGCCGAGCCAAAAATTCAACTCAAGTTTTGACCTTCATGTCTTGGTATCCATTTTATCTATACCCCTCCGCCGCCCCTCAACCCCCAACACGAACAACAGAGACAGCTTACAGACGCTTTAGGACATCCTCGAGGACCTCGGTTGTGGTGTTCTTCCCGCCCAGGTCAGGGGTGACGACGCCAGCGGCAAGAGTCGCGTCAACGGCGGCGTAGATGCTAGCAGCGGCCTGCTCGAGGTCCATGAACTCCAGCATGACGCCCACGCTGCGCAGGGTGGCGATGGGGTTCGCCTTGTTCTGGCCGACAATGTCAGGGGCGCTGCCGTGGACGGGCTCGCCGATGGCGAAGCCCTCGCCGACGTTGGCGCTGGGGATCAGGCCCAGGGAGCCCAGGAGGCCGGCGCCCTGGTCGGAGAGGATGTCGCCGTAGAGGTTGGGGGCCACGACGACGTCGTAGTACTCGGGCTGCTGGACCAGCTTCAGGGCCATGGAGTCGACGATCTGCTCCTCGACGCGGACCTCGGGGGTCACCTGGGCGAGGGCCTCGCGGGCGGTGGCGCGGAAGAGGCCGTCCGTCTGGGAGAGGACGTTGGACTTGTGGACGACGGTGACGAGCGCGGACGAGTGGGTGCTGGGGGCACCGGCCTCGCGCATCTTTTGGCGCCGGCGGGCGATCTGGCCGGCCATGGCGGCGATGCGGTACGAGGCGTGGCCCGTGATGCGCTTGATCGCCTCGGCGACGGGGCGCCCCCCCGGGCCGGCCCCGGAGGTGGTCTCCTCCTTGACGTAGAGGTCCTCTGTGTTCTCGCGCACGATGACCATGTCGACGGCGGGCTGGCGGAAGAGGCTGGTGGCGACGCCCTTGACGGGGCGGACGTTGGCGTACAGGTCGAGCTTCTTGCGCAGGGCCACGATGGGCGACGAGTAGCCCTTGACGGCCTTGGAGGGCGACTGGACGGCGCCGAAGAGGGCGCCGTCGCACTCGGCCTTGAGGGTGTCGACGGTGCGCTGCGGGAGGGCGGTGCCCGTCTTCTCGAAGGTCTCGAAGCCCGCGTCCAGGTCGACAAAGGAGAACCTGAGGCCCAGCGAGGGGGGCAGGGCCTCGAGGAGGCGGCGGCCGGCGGGGATGACCTCCTTGCCGATGCCATCGCCGGGGATAAGGCCTGCGGGAAAAGAGGCGCGTCAGTGAATGGGGGACTGGGGGCTGGGTGCTGGGCGCCTCCCGGGTGCTTCAACCTGGGGGCTGGGCGTGTTGGGTGGTTGTCTGGGCTTGCGTACCGATCCTGAGGGTTCTGGCAGCCATCTTGGGATCAATTGGCTCGTGGGGATGGACAGAGGCCGGGAGGCTGCTGGGGAAACCTGTCACTGGTGCTCACTGCTTCCCCGGAGCTTCTCTCTGAAGATGTCTGCGGGCGTGGGGCCGAGCGACTCCGGGGTCGGAGCTTGGCTCAGCCCGGTTCAGGGTCCGGTGGGATCATGTCCAAACCCTGCCCGTTTGGGCTAGAGGTTTTGTTCAAGCCGTCCTCTTACATGGTGTGTCCGTACTACAGAGGTCTGCAGAGGCATTGTCTCTTCCAAGTCAAGACTAACCGGCGGGAGATTGGATTTCCTAGGCAGACCGTAGCCCATCATTTCATACGAGATTGCCCTCTCCCAGCAGTCTGGTAGACAAGGTCGCAGAGACGGAGCTAATGATTACCCGTTGAAGGTAGCAGGTAAACCACGGACGGAGCCGGTGTGGTGGTGGTGTACCGCAGGTAGCATGCCATAGGATAGCTAGTCTAGACTGCTGCTTAGTTTTTCCAACGGTGCGGCTCAGCCGGTAATGATAACTTGAACCTTCGTTCATGACCGAGGGGGTATTGACCCAGGCCCATTTCGGTACACATGTTCAATTTTGATTCTTGGTTCTTTCATGTCTGGTCTCCCCCCTATTGTCTCACGATCAGTCCGGGCTGCAAACAGAGAGGCACAGGGCTCGACTTGAAACGGCCGACCAAAGCAGAGCACCATGCTAACACCATACAGCCAGACCAACCTTGTGGCTGTCTCTCAACAGCTTAGCTCATCACCACCTTCACCAGCAGGACGTCTCACTCTTGAGAAGAGCAACACTTTTGGCCGTCAGGATGACCAGCCAGCCCGTTGGAAAGAACTCGAGGGGGGCCAAATGAGGCAGCCCACCCGGGCCCCTTCTCGAAGACTTCTAATTTAAACCACCCCTTCCCTTTTCTGGCAGCGTCATTCATGGCTGCTCTTTTGCGGATCACGTACGTACAAAGAACGGGTAGCCGAGTGAGAGAGACTCCAGAGAGGCCAATGGGTGGCTCTCACTCTTGCGGTGTGCACCACGAGAGAGAGAGAGAGAGAGAGAGAGAGTGAGTGAGTGAGTGAGAGCAGCACAGCCGCGGTGGGGCAGCACAGCAATGGCTGGCCTGATCCGAACGATTACGATTACTATGTAGAGCAGGCAAGACGCGCCACAATTATTTTTATCCACCTCGCATCTTCCCGAGGCCACCAACGGCCGAGTCCATGGCCACGTCGATGTCGATGCAGCTGGGCGGGCTCCTGCGCTGCTGGACTACGTACAGGGCTCATGATAATAATATTAAGATGAGGAATCCGGCTGAATGTTTCTGCTATATTCCCAAACAAGCCCTACGAGCCCTGTCGGTCCAGGTGGGCCCCTGCGACACCCCTCCTGTTATTTGTCTCATTTGACGTCCGCGCATCCGCACTGGGGCATCCAAATCACACCAGACAACAGCACTTTGCTGGCCATATCAAACTTGTCTGTCCGTCTGTGTGCCTGTCTGTCCTCAACCTTGTCCCGCAGGATATACTCGCCCAGCACAGCACATTATACCGCATCACCTTACATCAAATTACATCACATCGCATCGCATCAGTCTTGACCCCTCAGGCTGGTCCTCGTCCCTCGCACGCAAACAACTGCGCCCCGGGCACCATCAGCTCACGGACGGATCGGCGCAAGCTGCAGCCCCCGCCAGAACCCTCGGGTTACACGCTATAGCTGCACATGCGCCTCTCTTGACTCTGTGCAGACTCCAGACGCGTTCGCCTAGCGCCAGGAGCTCCCGCTCCCGCGTCGCAGAAAAAGGGGCCAGGGATCCGGGCTGGTTTGATAAACGGGCCTCAAGGCCGACCCAGACGTGTTAGAACGGCCTTCCCTGCCAGAACCACAACCACAACTCACCTTGGCCACCCGGCACTCCCAGCCAAGGAGCCCACGACAGCTTCGCAACGGCTGAGGCCAGCGCACCCACGCCTTCCTCCTCCTGCACGCCTCTGACCCAAAGAGCAGCCAGCCTCCGAGCGCACGCTCCTCACACATTCGCGCCGTGTTCGAGCCGCTGCCCCCAGGACACAACCGCCGACATGAGTGTCAGGAACCTCCGGGCAATGTTCGAGAACAAAACTCAGGAAAGCCCGCCCGATCGAGGGCGATCACCTGGTGTGTCTTCGAGTACAAATGAATCTGCCTGTTTGTTTTGCCCCTCTCGGTTGCTCTCGTCCTCCCCTCCATCCTCTGCACCATGCACCTGAGCCCGTCTCGGCCGGACACTCTTCACCCAAGGCAAACAACAGCATCCTGTTCGAGCGTAGTAATGTGACACCCAGCAATGGATGCTTCATGCTTCTTGTGTACATGGCTCATGACCAAGGACCCCACTGCTAACTCAAGCTCTCATTCCCAGCCGGCACCGAGTCGCCCCGTCCCCTTTCCAAGGTCCGAACGAGCTTCGTGGCGATCGAGAAGGACGGCCGCATAGGGCTCCAACAGCGCAACCCAAGCGAGACCTCCAGTATATCCGGGAGAAAGCTCAGCGGCGGCACCGAGGTGGCATCTTCGGTCGACTTTGGCGACAACACCAGTACGAATGCCTCCTCCGCGACTCCTGGCCAGCCGGAGCCCGTCAAAGAAGTCGCCACCCTTGCTAGGAGCGATGCGCCGCCAAAAGGACTCGCCGAATCCCCACACATCAAGGAAAACCCCGATGCTAGGAAATCAGACTACGCGAGCCACCTTCACAAGAGTCAAGGCGCTGGGGACCAAGTGCCAGCAGCACCAGCAGCACCAGCAGCACCGGAAGCAGCGCCCGCAGAAGCAGAAGCAGAAGCAGAAGCGGGGGCGGGGGCGGGGGCAGCAGCGTCAGTAGAAGTCGACGTCAAGAAGGCAAACGGTGTCGATGCTGTAGAGGCAGCGGCAAAACCCACACCAGCAGCGCCAGCGCCGGCAGCCGCAGCACCAGCAGCTGATGAGGACGCCAAGAAGGCAAGCGGTGTCGAGGCTGTAGAGGCAGCGGCAAAACCCACACCAGCAGCGCCAGCGCCGGCAGCTGATGAGGACGCCAAGAAAACAAATGGCGTGAGGGCTGTCCAGACACCCAGGAAAGCCACACGGGCGGTGTCAGCAGGAGCCGCAGGAGCGAGGCCACCACGACAGGCAGCGCCAGCCGAGCCGGCAGCAGCAGCACCTCCCGGAAAGGTGACAAGCAAACAAACTGTGAAGCCAGCGGACCCGGTACCACAACCTAAACCCACCGCCAAGCCTACCGCCACGACGTCCCACCCGCCAACGACGCCGAAAGCCGTTGGGAAGCCCAACACCGAAAGGAAAGCCGCACCAAGTGTGTCTCCTGGGGGCTTTGTCAAGCCCAGGCCAAAGTCACCAACACGCCCTGTCAAGCTGCCAGCCAGCCTCACTACTCATACTACCGCCTCCGGATCCAGGACCAGGACAGCTGGAGGCGTCCCTCCACCCTCTCACGATACCTCGGCACGCTCCACAAGCCGTTCCAAGGCCCTCCAGAGGTCGTCTTCGGCAGCAGGGAGGCAACGGCCCAGCATTGGACCTCCACCCAAGCTGCCGGCCAAGGACCATCCGGTCGTGAAGAAGGATGCCAAGGTGGATGAGGGCTTCCTGGCGAGGATGATGCGCCCCACCCAAGCGAGCGCCTCTAAGAAGAATGAAAAGGTACCCATCACGCCTCCGAGAAGGCCGGCAGCAGCAACATCCAAGAAATCAGCCAGCGCAAAGTCTGCTACAACAAAGAGGCCGGTGTCCAAGACAACTTCTACCTCAACATCTGCAGCCCCGAGCCCTGAGAGGACCAAAGCAGAGTCCTCAGCGGATGGAGATGTCGCAACGGCGATTGAGAGCATGTCGGTGGCGGAAACCGACCAGGAGCCGCCAAGGACCCCCGAGCGCGAGGCAACAATACCGGAGGAGCTGGAGGAGGAGAAGGCTGGTGCGGCGGCTGGAGGTGCCAACGAGCCAGAGATTGAGGAAGCAGCTGCACCTTTGGCCAATGGGACCGGCAAGGGGGACACCGAGGCAATCAGCCGGGCAGCAGACACGGGAGATGAGCCAGAACAGGAGGAGTGGTAGGAGTGGACGAGCTTTGTCAATGAATTTGATGCTGTTCTATTCTCGATGTCCATGCCATGTGGAGGTCACGATGTTAGGGAAGCGATGGGTTTTGTTTCATATGATACCTCAGGGAGCAACGGGGAAAGGCACAATAGAAGTCGAGATTTGAACCCATGGATACATATGCCCTTGCCGTTGTTGATGCCACCTTTATCTTCGTCGCCGTCGTCGTCCCTCGCGGCCTGCCTGTGCCGCTACAACACCATATATATGGTCCCATTGATCCTGCCAGGCACGATGATTACTACGGTGTGAAGCTGTGGGTCTTGCCTCCCGGACCATCCAGTCTTCTGGGTACATGTCTCGATGTGTTTGCTCATTTCAGAGAATATGCTACAACGGCGGCTGCTTTCTGCAACCGTGCCAGTCGATCTCATCCGGCCGTGGCCCTCTCGTACAATGCGCCTCAGCTCAGGACTCCGTCCGGAGAAGCCCCTGGCCCTGGCGGGTAGCCGAGTCCCAGTAGTCTGCGTCTGCTCTCGCCGGCGCTGCTCATTGCCCATGGGCAGGGGTGCGCTTCTTGGGCCGAAGCCCGCGCTACACCATCCGCTGGTTCCTAAACCTCACCTCTTCCTCACTGCTTCTTTCTTGATAACCTCCCCCCCCCCCTTTTTTTCCCCCTCTCACCTCCCCATCCCATAGCCACCCTCGCCCCAGGCCCATCTCAGTAAGGAGCCACGCGCGCCAGCAGAAGCCCCCCGATCTCCTTCTCCAGCGCCTCCCGGATCTCCAGCACGCCCCTGTCCGTGGCGACAAACATGCACTCGCCCATCTTGAGCCCGTTGACGTACCCGCTGTCGAACCCCCTCGCGACGCGGCGCAGCCCCGGGAGCTGCATCGTGATGGGCCTCCTGGGCTTGCTGATGGACTCCACGTTCCTCATGACGGGCTCGTCGGCGACGTACTTTAGCCCTAACCACAGGCGCCGCGTGGCCACGTTGGCGGAGGTGACGGGCTCGGGGACGTGCGTGAGGAGCTCCTCTGGCGATGGGGGCTCGGGCCCCGCGCGGACGACGGAGGAGACGAGGCCGGAGCGGTGCAGGGCGAGGGCGAACAGGAGGTTGTATTTTGTGTTTGGGAGGGAGGTCAAGCCGAGGCGGGCGCGGGAGGCGTTTTGGAGGTGCGAGCAGGCGTTTACTACGCTTAGGATCCCCATCGTGGCGGTGGGAGTGTGTGTGTGTGTGTGCGCGCGTGGGGTGGTGTTTGTGAGATGCCGGGTTATATGGTGCTTGGGGCACGGCGGGGAGAGGGAGCGCTCTGCTTGCAGGAGCGGCCCCTCTGGTTGAGCTCGTGGTGGGATCTCTCGTTCGGGCCTGCGCTGGCCGGGGGAGGAGGTGATGACCTGCTTGCGGGCTAGGTGATGACGGTATCTGGAGAGCCGTGGTGGTGTCTGCCCGGATGATTCGATTTTCCGTTTGTGAACTGAGGTGGTCGCGCCTGTTGAGGAGGTGGTCTCTTCGCCTGGTAGGTACCTACCTAAGTGAGTACGAGAGCAACTCTCGCGATATCACGTACGGCAGGACAGAGCTTCAATGCTAGCACCGAAAGCCATTGTCTCCAAAATTTCGAGGGCCCTGCGACGCACAGACCACCACCGAGGCAGCTCCAAGAAGTACCAAAGTACCTCGGTATCTACTTACCTACGGACGTACACTAGCTGACTAGATGCTCCAGATGTCCCGTCGACGTTGGGCCCCACTCAGCACTCACCTCGTCTGCCGATCCTGTCATCGCCCAAACCACACCCGTCCAATTGGCCAACCACGAGGCGATGGGCCCCCCGGGCGAGCACTGCTAAGCGCCCGACACCCTGCCGGGATCGTCGCGATTTGATGCGACGTGATTTGGAGGTTCAGCGCTGCACATGCCCGCTAGTGCTTGCATGTGCTGCGCGCCTTCAGGTAAAGAGTCCATGTCCTGCAGTGGGACCGCCCCGAGGTGACGTCCGGAGCAGCTGAGTGAGTCGCCTTCTTAAGAAGCCGTGGGCAAGGTCTGCGCATCCTCTTCTCCTTCCCCCCTTCGTACTTGATTTCTCAGTTGTCGTCAAGGTTCCCACCATCGAACCATTACTCGCCATCCGTGTCACTATTTTTATTGTCGTGATTCAAGCGAACACCAAAGCCCTCGCCCTCGCCCTCGGGCCACCCTTGATCTTGCGCGTTGCGCTCGTTCCTCGCCTGCCAGCAGTGTCGAAATATACAATATTACACAGAGAGAGCCTTTGCCCACATCACAACATGGCTCTCCGGCCGGGGGAAGAGAATGTGGCTACGCTGTAGGTGGAAATGACAGCGTCACACCATCGCTCACCTCACAGACGGAGGGCGCCCAGAGTCGTGCTCGGCCTAGCTAACAATCATGTGTGCTCGACCCCACAGCTTCGGCGACGTCCATTACTTCTACGGCCCGCCCACCGACTCGCCCCCACACCACCGCTTCGACAAGGGCTCATATGTTTACCTGTTTGAGAATGCAAGCGAGAGGAGGGCACGCATAGAGATAGCGAATCATGTCGGCACAGAGGACCAAGATGCTTTTGACGGGTGTGAGTTATGACCCCGCCCCGCGGCTTATCATGAAGCCGGGTGGTGTGAGACTGGCCCGGCTGACTGTCAACTCTCATCACCGCCAGTCCTGGACAAGGTCCATGTCACATACTCTTACAGGCAACACTGCATGGTCAACCTGACAGTCGGCGAGGTAGAGGGCCATGAAGAGTGGCACCTGCCAACATACGACCCCCACAACCAGAACAAATACCACTACAAACTCCACTCCCTCGACATCTACTTCTGGACCCAGCACGACGCCTTGTCCTTCGTCAATGGGATCAGGCGCGTCCTGCCGCCCAACCTGGTAGACGTCCAGGACGAGCCCGGCCCACCGTCACGGAATCAGCACCAGCAGCACTCGGTCGACGTCAACCCCCTGGTCCAGAAGCTGGAGAACGCCGCAATCTTCTCGGACTCAAAGATACCGCCCGCGCCCCCTCAGACCAACGGCCGAGACAGCAGTAGCAATGCCAACATGCCCTCATTCGCGCCGCCCCCGCTGTCCGCCGTGACAAACGGCGAGGACGAGCACGAGTCCAACTCGGCCAAGTCGCCCGCCAGCTTCGCCCCCATGCCCTACAACCCAGCCGCCCCCGCGGCCCCCGAGCAGATCCGCACCGCGAGAAGACCCCGCCTCCCGAGGACGGCGACCTGAACCCGCTGCAGCCCGCCTCGCCCAGGAGCGGCACGCCCTTCTCAAATACCTGCCCTCCTGCCCCTGCCCCGCCCCTCCTTGTGGGTTGTCCTCGCCGGGATCCCCGCCGCATTAAGCGCCGCGCTCCCCCCCGGCCGCCTGGTCCCCGCCCCCGGTGGGTGTTTCTGGCTGCTGCCAGGGTTCGGGTGTCACAGGTCGCGGCGCCGCCCACAGCACTCTGGCTGGCGCGCGCGGCCACGATGCCCGTCCACGGGGGCATGCCGTCGCCGGCGCTGCAGAGCCCGTACGGCGTCCCCGGGCAGTTCCCGGGGAGCCCGGCGTTCGCGCCCCATCAGCAGCACGGCACGCCGACGCGCCCGCGGTGACAGCCGGGCTGCCGCCGCCGCCGCCGGCTCTCCACTACACGTAGCACGCAGCAGGGCAGGGGCACGGCGCGACGAGTACAGCATCCACCAGCAGCGTACCGGCCGACCGAGGGCGAGATCAAGTATAAGAAGAAGGAGCCCGCGAGGGGCCGGCTGGAGGAGAATGCGGGCAAACCAACAGCTGGCGGGCATGTTGAAGAAGTTTGAGAAGAAATTCGGGTAAGATGGGGGACAAACTCTAGGTGTGGGTTTGGACTTTGGGGGGGGGGGTGGTTTAATAAGGGCCCTGGGTTAGCTACGGGATGGTAATAATTCATGATGAGTAATGAGGGGCTTGCGTCTTTCCAAGTGAGTAAACTGTGTCGTGCATATGGCTTGAACGAGGACGTGGTAGGGCTTCTCAGATAGAATAGCCTAGTATTAACGAGCGATGCAATGTAAAATAGGACAACTGGTCTCCAGTCTCGGCCATGTCCATGGGATTTTACCCCGGCGGAATCACGAATACAAAGCCAGCACAGGAATACGCACGGCGCAGCTACTTGTAAAGGTATCTAATGGTATCATATTTTGGATCATCTCAACCGGATGTGGCATAATAACCAGCCGACCGCCGTCTCTCTGCGCAGAGAGGAGGGGCCTTCTCTGCACGCGCAAACGTGCTCACCATCGCCCCCGATTCCTCCCAGTGTCGGTGCCGGGCCCACCGCGGCAGTCGAGGTCAGGCTGCGGACAGGCCTGGTGCCCCGTGGTTCTGGTGGGGGGGGGGGGTTCGTTCGCCCACGAGTCTCGCTGGGGGTCAGGCGGTATTGATGTCCGGTTCCCCCGTGCATTTCATGAGCCCCATGACTCCTTTCGAGTATCTCCGGCTTGGCTGGCTGGCTGGCTGGCTGGCGCTCTTTGGCGGGTACATAGTTTGGCGGTGTGTGTCTGCTGTTCTAGTCCAGTGTAGTAGTAGTAGTAGTAGTAGTAGTAGTAGTAGTAGTAGTAGTAGTAGTATGCGGGTACGAGTGCCCGATTTCCCACCTGACGTCCCGCAGCTGTCTTGACAGCAGACTGTTGGCCGTCCATTCAATTAAGGAGCCGTATCTCAGCGAGCGGCATGGATCTGAGCCGGTGTTACGACCGGCTGAGATTGCCGCGGGTCCTGGGAGCGTCTTGTCTCGTGGGTTCGTGTTGGAAGTCTTCCGGTGCATGACATCCGGCGCCTCACCCCACCCCCCACTTGGCAGTTCGAGCCACCACCCCTCATTATCTTTTCCAGGCGGCATCCTCAGCCTCGGGGCTCACCAGAGAGGTCCATATGACATGCAAAGCCCCTTGCCGGCTCACAAGCAGGCAGATGCAGGCCGGTGGTAAGACAAGACTAGGTTCGCCCGCCATGATGCACGGGCATATTTATGAATAGTGTCGAAAGAGGAGGGGGGGAGGAAAGAAAGAAAAAAAGAAGAAAGGAAAAAAACCAGGCCCCGCTCCAACCATAGCCACAAGCGGGCGGGCGAGGTTGAAACAAAACATGCGCGCGCAGCAAGTCCTCTCTCAACAGCCAACCAGCATGGAGTGGTAGAGTGTAGTGAGAAACGTGAGACGGCTGCAGGGCGGGGTTTCGAGACTACCGCTGTCCAGCACCGCCCCGCCAGTTCAATCCGAACTTTCCACGACCACCTGCGTCTCACCCTGAGGCCCCGGCCCTCCCGCGCTGCCGGGCACCACCATCTTCTCGCATGCGAGGAAGCCCCTGTGCTCGTCGTGGCGGTCGTCGCCGACAGGGCGGCCCCGGCACTCGCGCATGCGCCGCCGCCGCCGCCCCATCCCGAGGCGCCCCCCGGAGCCGCACAGGAACAGCGCCGCCAGCACCCCCAGGGCGGCCGCCGTAGCATATGCCATCAGGATAAGGGCCGCTAGGGGTAGGGGGGAGGAGGAGGAGGGGGGGGCCCGCCGGCCGGCTAGGTAGGCGCCGAGGTCTGCGAGGTGCCGGGGGAGGGCATGGCCGTCTGCGGCGGGCTGGGGCGCGCGCGGGCGCATGTCGAAGAGCTGGAAGGGGCTCTCGTAATGGGCGTGGTGTGGTGGTGGTGGTGGTGGAGGGCGGACTGCGGCGAAGCGTTGTTAGTATCCATGTCGTCGGGGGGCCGTTGGGGATGGGGGAGGGAGGGGCAGTAAGATTCATTGTTGAAAGGCCTACTCGGGTTCCATGACGGGTTCATCGCTGGCCAGTCGAAGTCGCCGACAAGTGGTTTCTGCGCCGTTGGAGCCATGGGCGGGGCTGGGCTGTGGGGGAGCAGGTCGCTGTCTCTATGCCGGACTGACGGGTGGCGCCAGGTAGAGAGAGAGTCTTGATGATCCAAGCGTTGCCCCGTAAAGTTGAGTTCTGGTTGTGCCGTGATATAACCTGCCTCTTCTCTTGCACGAAGGAATGCGGACCGAAGACGACGTGCAGGTATGGTATGTTGTGGTATGGTATGGAATGGGGCGGGAGCAATGAGGGTATTCATAAGCATGGAATGCCGCCACGCGGGGGGGGGGGGAGGGGTCGGCCGAGATGCTTATGTACTTGAGTACTTGTATGGCGGGACCCGGGACTGGAATGTGAAGCAATTCCATTCGCGTATGCGCGCAGTGTGTGTGAGACTGTTTTAACAGGCTGGACAGGGCGGGCATTAGGATACCTAGGCAGCATGCGGTTGTGGCGTACGGGCGAGGCTAAGGCCAAGATGGAGGGAGCTAGCCAGCTGTGCGTGCCAGAGCCGACCCAACGGTCGGTCGTGGTGCTACTGCTACTCCTGCTACTCCGTGCCCAGTCCTCACGAGTTGGAGGTGCGACTCTGTGTCGGACAGGACCCAACGCGTAGGAGCAGGCTGACCTCGGATGACCTCCCTGCCTCCGTGGCGCATTCCAAGAGGACAGCATTGGCGACCAACGCATGCCGTCAGCACAAGACCACACTCGTGGTAGCCTAGCAATAGCCTATCCTCTTTTCTCTTTCTCCATCAGGCAAGGTCTTGAGGACATTTATTAAGAGAATAGCCTCTTGTATGCCCCTCTTGTGATGAGGCGGTTCACGTATTCCGGCGTCCCTCCGAGCGTGCCCCCGGATTGGGACTGTGTATGGTGGACAGTTTGCCGAGTAAAGGATTCAACCACCGAGTGGCCAGGTCAGGCCCAGTCCTCCACTTTCTGTTGATCTTTCCCGCTATTTTCCTCTCTTCAATACCCTATAAATATCGTATCCTCGGATGTTTACCGGAATCTCCACCAGTCAGTTGCACACTGGTCTCCAACAGAGTCTGACAGCTGCGCTGCATCGGGAAGGTCGCAATCCCACCACCATGCCCATGCCGTCAGCCTCCCAGCCTGCCTTGATGCCATGCCAGACTGCACGGTCCCCCACCAGAAAAGACTATTGAGCCTCTTTTGGGAGGCTGACATCACCCTGCGCAGCTGATCCACCAGCTGACAAAAGCGCCCATCTCCCGCTGCTGCAGAGCCGCGTGCGTGCCGTATGATTTGCGATCCGGGCCGTCCGTTCCCACAGCGAGCCTGCTCGCTTCGTTAGCTACTGTGTTGGGAAACGAGACATGGGGCCATGTTTGCTCTGGGGGGGGGGAGGGGTGTGCCCTACCCGAGCCTGCTACAGCGATTGATATCTCCCCTCTGGTCCTGTCCTGCCGGCTCGAACCGACAGGTTGTACGTCCTGCCACTGGCCGCAATGAACGCCTTGCTTGTGACCTCGGCCAGATATACAGGCCCCGCGCAGACGAGACGTCTGGCCCTGAAGCCGTGGGCCAGCTGCCGGTTCCGCCATCTCGTAGCCCCCTTGATGTCCAGGTCACCGGCCAGCTTGCAATCTTGAACCTGCAGCCTCACCAGGTCAGCGCATCATTGCCGACCTTGGCATCGGGCTGAGGCTGGGCTACAGCCCTGGCCCTCGCCACCGGCTCAACGGCGGCGCCGTCATCGTCCTCCCGGCGCTGCAGGAGAGGAACCTGCTCCTCCAGCCCCCACCGCCGCATCTCAGCTTCGGCCGTAGAGGTCCACCTCCTCACGAGCGGGTGGGCACCGGCAACATGCGAGAACAAGACCTCGCCCACCTCCCCGGCTTCGACCTCATACCTCCACGTCCCGTCCGGGCCCCAGTACTCGGGGCCGAACACGACCTGCAGGGCCAGCTCGCGCCGGGCATCGGCCAGCAGCGCGCCCGCCCTGGCAGCGAGGGACGGGTCCGCCCCGGCCCCCAGCGCGGCGGCCACGCCCTCCAGCACCCCGAGCAGGTACCCCACCCTCAGCCCGACCGTCGCGCCCAGCCCGAACCCCTCGTCGAACCCGGCCTGGATGCTGCTCGCCTTGGCCGCCGTGATGCCCTCGCGGTAGCCCGCCGTCGTGTGCTCCTGCCGCAGCCGGCGCATGTCTGACGGGTGGTCCCGTGCCGCCGGGGGGCCGGCCGGGCGTGTGGCCCGCGGCTGGTGGGCTGCGTCATCGCTGTAGTCATTCTCAAGGATGGGTGTGCCATCGCCGTCGGACCCGAACACGTCGTCGAGCGGGTCGGTCCACGGGGCGGCGGCGTCCTGGCTGTGGTCGGTTGGGCCCATGGCGGCTGCTGAGATGTGGCCGTCCACGTCCGCTGGCTCTGACTGCCTGAGGAGCATTCTTGCCTTTTGATACCAGAGCGTATCTTGTGTGGCAAATCCAAAAAGTCTCCGGGCCGTGTGGTTTGGCTCACGCGGGATGAGATGAAAATTCAGCCTTCTGTTTGACTTGCAGGTCAGATGCATCATCCTCGACGCTGATGACTAATAGCACCGTTGGAGCCACCACCACTAACTATATTTCACTTACAGGGCATGACAGGATTCACATGGCCTTATTTCTCGATATCTGGCTTGCTTTTCCATGATCAATCATATTTTATGCTCTTCCAGCAGTGAACCTTCTGCCCTGCTCGGACACAAAAACTTCGGTTTACACTGCCTTGGCTTGATCCCGTCCCCAATCCCCGTAGTCTAACATCTTGAATTTTTCTGTCCCCGAGTGTTCTGTTGCAAGAACTTGAATGTATCTAAAGGTTTGGCTTACCGCAAACTGGATGAGATGGTGATCTAGGAGCTTACACGGCTTTGCCCCTTGTCGTTCTCCTGCTCTACCAGGCCGAAATTCGCTTCCAGGGGGCGCTCCCGTCCCGAGGTCGTCTTCGATTCGGCACCTAGGTAACGGCGACTATGATTACAACTGACACTGCGCTATGAACTCCTGATTAGCAAGCGTGGGAGGCTTTGAGAGCCACAGTGGCCACTATGATGACCTGATTTGAGGCAAGCAAAGCGCCCTTACCAGCCAGGACCACACGCTGAGCCCGAGAACTGGCCACAGCCCAATGGTCCGGGATAGTCATGAACACACACGAGTTCCGCAGATGAGTGAAGGACTGTCGTCCTGCAACATGCCTGCAAGGTGCTAAAGCCCGCGCAGCTAAATTAACAACCGCCTCAGATACTGTACACCTCTTCTGAGACCCCCCTGTGCCGTTCCGCACAAAACAGATGGCCGGGCGGAGTCATGTCAACGAAGACCCGTCCTCCATAGCACGTCAGAAGATGGCGGTGGCCGTGCGGATGGCGGAGTTAAGGATGAGGATGGCCTTTTTGGTGGCAGATTCAACTAGAATTCCAACCGGACATTGAAGGAGGGCGTTCGCACCTGTGAGAGGTACGCACTGAAATGGCCATCGTTGTCGATTTCAACTGGGATATACTGTCCCGGCATCAGCGGAATCTTGAAAAGCCCTTCAATTCTTACACACGTCGAACCCGGGACCCTTTGTTCGGCGATCTGGCGGAGTTCATCCAGCGACTGCGAGGTGAGGAACACGATGGCGGGTCCGGAATTCGGGTCGATGTTTCCCGGGCTCACCAGCTGAAGATAGACCGGCCTAGGCCCGGTGTTTGCGATAGGGAAAACACCCGGGGGCGCCGGGTCGAAGGGTGACGGAGCTTCCAGAGGCGATGGTCCCGTGAGGAACTGTTGATGGGGGTTGACAAACGGGTTTTGGGCATTTGGATCGAGGATCATTGATGGCCCAAGGCCGGAACCCATGGGTACTTGCAGGCTCATCTGTGGGGCAAGGATGTGTTGTTCGGACATTAGACGACCCGTGTGGGCGTGCCCGTGTTGGCGGTCATCAGCGCCGGGCGGAACAAGCATCTGGGAATCGAATCCGGAGGGATCCCCGCCGGTGTTGTCCATGACGGCAGCATCTTCATGATAATCTTCACCCACCGGAGGCCCTTCGGAAGACCTAGCTCTGGTCTGTTTAGCACTCCTGCCCCGGCTTTGGTCATCCCTCAGGCGCTTCATAACGTCTCTTGCCAGCGCCTCCAAGGCCCTCGTCTTCATTTCGTGGCTCTGTGCGTCGTCAAGCCTGCTCAATATTTTCCGCAGCAGATCGGACTCGTCGATCCACTTCTGCTTGAGCTCCCTCCAGCGCTGGGGACCCATGGCTACTTTTGAAGTGAAGCCATCCGCCTGTAGGATCTCGTAAAATGCTGAACGCACTTGCCTGGACTCTTCTGGGTTTAGACCCAGGGTGTTCTTTGCCTCGGCTAGCAACATGTCTTTCTCGCCACCAGACCGCATGCGCTTGGTGACATCGCCGCATATGACATCCAGCGCGAGCTTCTCCCTATCCAGGTCCCCCTTGCTGACCCAGAAGGCGCTCTGTAGCGGCTGAGATTCGCCAATCAGGCTCTGTTTCACAGATTCCCATGCTTCAGGACCAGCCACTGACTTCTTGGTGATCCCCGCGGCCTCGCAGAGTGACTGGAACTTGTCCCTGACAGCCGTGTAGGCTTCTTTGTCAAGCCCGAGGATCACCTGACTCTCGCCGAGTGTCGTTTCGGACGGGAAGCGTGGAGGTCCAGGTGGATCAGCAGGCATCCCAGCATATTGCCTCGTGCGCCGCCGCCGTTTCTTGGCCGCCCAACGTTCTGCAGATTCAGCCTGCATTTTTCGGTGGCGCTCCTCCTTGAGTTGGGACGCGAGGTCCGGCATGCTAGGAAGGCCATATGGTGGGGGTTGCATGGCCATCTGGTACTCGTGATCTCCATCATCCTCCTCACCCTGGCCGGCACCAGCTTGCGGTGACGTGTTGGCGCTGTCTTTGTTCTTGGCGCTAGGCACGCGAAGCAGCCACCTATGCATGCTACGCACGCGGTTCAGCTCGCGGGACTTGATGTGGTACCCATCCTCCTCGTTCAGGATGCGCAGCATCTCAGCCTGGGAGAGGTTGCGCTCCCATAGCTCCTTGACGCGGGCGACAAGCGGCTCATTTTTGAGAGCCGGGGCGTGTTTTGAGGGGAACTCCCACCGTCGGAACTGAGCCTGATATGCGCGTTTGCTGAAACGTGCCGACAATGTCAGTACGGCAGGGAGTGAAAGCCGGAGATGAGCGGGTGTCCAAACACGGAGTAGCGGCTCCGGCACGACCAGACCCGGAGCTGCGGAGCCTGGAGGGGGGTGGGGGGTGCCTGGTGCCGGGGCGAGGCTCTACGGCGGGGGACAAGACGCTTCGGAGCAGTCTGGACGTGAGCCCATCGTAGCCCGTGGGGAGGAAACGTACCTTGGTGCAAAGCTGTGGTTTGTCCGCATGTATGAGATGATGTCTTCGACGGATCGTTTCTCGTCCACGTAAAGCCTGCTCAGGGTGCCTCTATGTACTTCCCAGTCGTACACCATCGTGTGTTTCAATAGCATGTGTGGACTGGGCGGGGCCTTGATGTTCGGATGCGGATCGGTGAGCCTGGACTTGGACTTGCACACCAGGTCTTTCCCGCCGTCCAGACTTGGCACCGCTGCAGACCCGCTCCGCTGCCAGCTGCGATACGGCTGGCTCAGCGCTTATCGATAGGCGACAGCTGCTCGAAATTTCTCGATTTCCTCTGGCAGGCGCGGGACCAAACATTGCAACATCTCCCTACCGACCAAGGACGGGCCCCCTGCAAGATGTTGCTGTCAATGTTGGAGCAGCTCATCCACGCCTCTTGATCCCCCTGCTTCTGGTCAGACCGCGTCCCTGGCTGCGATACAACAACTCTATACAAAACAACACACACAAAAAAAAGAGGGCATCCGATTCCATCTGCAGGCTCCCCGCGAGGCCATCCACTGCCCGCTATGGATATCTTCAGGGCCCTGTCGCTCGGCACGACTGTGAGGAAGGGAGCCAAGTCGGCGCCTGGAGGAACCCTACCCTCAGCTGGGAGCCGAGCGAACGCACAACTTTACCATGACGAGGTCGGAACAACGAATGGCACCAAGAGGAAATGGGCAGAGCAGGACGGAGACGACGAAAGCGACGACGACGGCGATGCAAGCAGTCTGGACTTCTTTGCGCCCAGGGACTCGACTAAACCCACCAAGAAAGCCTCCGCGCAGCCCCAGCCGGCGCGGAAGCCCAAGTTGCCACCGAAAGCGAGGCTCTTGGACGAGGACGAATGCAAGCAGATCTTGCGGTCGCACAGACTCAAGTTTACGCTTCTATCAGCAGGAGCTGAGGAGAAGTCCAAGGTCAAGAAGAGCAAGAAGAAGGCAAAGGCATCGGCCAAGGAGGTCAAACCAGAAAAGAGACAGTTATACCCGCAGCCACTGCAGAAATTCGGCGAGCTGAGATCAACCTACAACATCTCGTCGCGACTGGCCGAAAACATTGATGCCCAAGGATACCGGGAACCCACCGAGGTACAGATGGCTGGCCTGCCTCTGCTGCTTGACCCCGCGCGGGCCCTTGGGGATGCCTTGGGTGAGGATATACCCGCTGAATCGGTCGACTTCATGGGAGTGGCTCCCACCGGCAGCGGAAAGACTATCAGCTTCTTGATCCCTGCCATAAACAGCATAATGAAGAGGCGGGCTGCTTCAGGGGAGCGCAAGGCACACAACTTGGAAGCCATCATAGTAGCGCCAACACGCGAGCTGGCGAATCAGATACACAACGAGGGCCTCAAGCTGACCGCAGGTACGGGTGTCAAGGTAGCGATTATGAGAAAAGGAATGCGAATAATTACTGAGGAGGGGACCACCGAGACCGAGGAGAAGGAAAGCGGAGACGGGTCTTCCGAGGACAGCGAGGAGGAAGACTCAGAGTCAGGGAGCGACAAGGACGGAGACGAAGACAGCTCAACCAAGCCTGTTACGAAGGCCGACATACTCGTGACTACGCCGATGCTGCTGCTCAACTTCCTCAATAGGGGCGAGTCGAAGCGGACTGTCTCGTCTGTCAGGTCTCTGATTCTAGACGAGGCTGACGTACTCCTGGACGAACTCTTTCGGGACCAGACCATCGGTATCTGGCAGGCGTGCACAAACCCAGGACTGCACCTTACTTTCTGGTCCGCGACCATGGGGTCCAACATTGAAACCATCGCCACGGAGCAGCTAAAAGCTCATTACAAACGGCGGGACACCGCACCGAAGCCGCTCATCCGCTTGGTGGTTGGACTAAAGGACACAGCGGTGCCGAATGTGACACACAAGCTCACGTACACGGCCACGGAGCCCGGCAAACTATATGCCCTGCGCCAGCTTCTCCATCCCGTCTCAGGGTCTGAGCAGGGCCCATCTCTCCGGCCGCCATTCATCGTGTTCACCCAGACGATCGAACGTGCCACTGCTCTGCACGACGAGCTGAAATATGACATTCCGACCCAGGCAGGTGGTTCAGCTCGCATCGCCGTGCTCCACTCGTCGCTGTCAGATTCTGTCCGCTCCAACATCATGCGCCGTTTCCGCCTCGGCGAGATCTGGGTGCTCATCACGACGGACGTGCTGGCGCGAGGAGTTGACTTCGCAGGCGTCAATGGCGTGGTCAACTATGATGTCCCCACGAGCGCTGCAGCGTACGTGCACCGGGCTGGACGGACTGGTCGGGCGGGCCGTGAGGGTGGTGTGGCGGTGACGCTCTACACAAAGGACGACATGCCGTACATCAAGACGTTTGCAAATGTTATTGCGATGAGCGAGAAGCAAGCGGGCAAAGAGGAGTCGAGGGTCCTGAGGGCACTGCTGGACGCATTACCCAACGTGAAGAAGGAGGATAAGAAGAGGCTCAAGACCAGGGGTGTGGAGACCAGAAGGACCGGGGCTGCAAAGATTACCTCGAAGAGTGCCTGGGAGAGGAGGAAGGAGCACAACCGGAGAGAGGCCATCAGGGAGAGCCGAAAGAGGAAGAATGCCTGAGCATGTCTCGGGGCGTATTCTCACAAAACATATCGAAGGTACAGTACGGCAGGGCTCTGGTCCGATACAGCTGACCCAACTTCGGGCATGCAAATGAAGCCATTGTGACAGACATGGCCAACATGTGGTCTATAGTCGTCTCCTTGCATCCTCGGTACATCCACCATTTTAACTCCAAGCCATCCTCTTGGCGACTCCACGTCGAAATGCCCGCTCCCCTGCGTGATCCTCAACTCTGCACTCCGGGCGTAACCGACCCACCACCCGCGAGCCCAACGGTCCCGTTCACACGTTTCAAGTAAGGCTCTCGCACTATAATCCACATTAAACCCACCACCCTCGGCATTCTCAAGCGTCCCACCCGCATCCGCGAGGTTCTGAGCATACGAGTCCGCGGTCAGCACCCAGTCGCCCGTGGGACACCGGGGCCGGACGAACGAGCACAGCCACGACGTCTGTCACGCCGACACGGGTGTTTCTGTGCCGCGGGCGTACAGGTCCGCGACGGCCACCGTGCAACGGTGACGTTGACGTGGTGTAGGGGTGCTGCGGGTGCATTCGCCTGTCAGTCGTGGCTGGCGAAGCAGGCGCGCGAGAAGGGAGGGGGTGTGGATCTGGTAACCTATCGCGGGTAATCTGAGACGAAGGAGCGGGAGGCGCGTGAGGTGGAAGCCTGGCGAGCGTTGCGCATAGGGGCCATACCTCGCTCACCAAGCCCGTCTCTTTGCAGATTGACGCGGCGCAATAGCAATATCACCCCGGACCTTCTCCTCGTGGGGGTAAAACCCATGTCCGGGTCCTTTTTGCTTCCCCACGGGCCCTTAGACCCCCTCGCAGAACCGGATGGGTGGCGGAGAATCGTCCATGGGACAGGCAACACCAGGTGGTGGTGGCCTGTCATGCGAGGGGTGGGATGTAAGGTGCCACTGAAGTTGACACGCCTGAATTGGGCTTGGGTGGGCTTTCGTAAGCCGGCAAGGTCGTCGGCAGAAGTAGGCTGGGGTTTGGTAGACCGGTGCTCCTGTGAAAGTCGGCGCAGAGAGAATGCCAGACGGTTGTGCGTGGACACCTCGGGCTAATATATGTTTCTAGCGTATCAGATATTTGGCATTTCGTGAAGCATGTCGGGTTCAGGTCGGGCCCAAACTTGTCATGTTGGATTATTCCTTGCGGGTAATCGTAAGTACTCGTCCGCATATCGTCAAGCAATGTCTGTCTTTCGAGACCATATTCCCCTGGTAAACACACATATATAATCCAACAGCTAGGAAACGCCCCCCTCCCCCCCCCCACTCAGTTGATCGCCTCCCCAGCGGAGTAGCAACAAAAAAGAAACCCGCGTCCCCTTCCCTTACCCACCCCCTGGAAGAGAACACACACACGCACCGCGGGCGGCAACTAGTAAGGCTTGTAGGCCCACCCCCTCGGGTCCAGCACCACCTCGGCCGCGACCTTCCCGAACGTCCCGACCGCGACGGCCAGGTCGTGGTACCCCTCGAGGCCCGTGACGGGCAGGTCCGTCTCGGCGTCGAGGGACTCGTGCAGGTCCCAGCGCCCGTCCAGCCTGCCGTTCCGCGTGAAGAAGACCTCGGTCTCGATGACCGTGCCCGCCGCCGCCCCTCCCTTCTTCTCCGACGAGGAGGACGACGACGATGCTGTCGTGGAGCCCGCGCCGGGGGAGAAGGTCATGCCGATGCCCACGACCTCGCCCTTGTTGAAGGGCGCCGTGAAGTCCTTGCCTCCCCACCGGTCGTTGACGAACTTGTGCCCGTCGTCCCCGTGGACGGCCAGGCTCCCTCGGTGCCAACCTGGCATTCTGTGATTTGTATAGTTAGCCACCAGGAGAACATTGGAGAAGCAGCCCCCGTGCTCGGGCGGGAGGAAGGGAGACGGATATCAAGTGCCTCCTCTGGCCCGCCGGATCCTGAAAAAGCCATAGCCTGGCAAAAACCAACCATGAGGCAAGTGGCGACAACTCACCGGAAGGGCGGGTAAGGCAGCGCCGAGAACCCAACCGCGAGCCCGGCATCCCTCCCGAGCTCCCGCACGTGGCACTCAAAGTACACCGTCGCCGGCCTCCCCGTCGCGAGCGGGCTGTCCCTCTGCACGAGGTACACGTGCGGGTACCCGACGACACAGCAGTCCCCGCCCCTCTTGTCCGTCCTCAGCGCCCAGCTGCCGGACCTCTCGGGAGACTGCGCCAGGCTGCCTGCAAACACAGCCGGCGGCGGGGCAATGAGCCGCGGCACGACCCCGGGGCGGCTCCTCAGCCCGGCGTGCTCCGCCCGGCTGAGGTCCAGCGGCGGGGAGAGCGGGAACCGCCTGCACCAGGCCTCGCCCGCCTCGGCCTGGTCCGGCGACGCGTTGGTCGCGGGGGAGTCGTCCCAGCCCGAGAAGATGTCGGGCGGGGGCGGGAACCCCGACGTGTCCGGGACGGCCTCCTGCCAGTTGTGCTGGGGCGGGGGCTGCTGCTGCTGGTGCTGCGAGGGGGGAGGCGGGCCGGGCGGCGGCGCAAAGTCATCGCTGGGGCCCTGGTGCTGCCGGTGGCCGTAGGACGGAGGGGGCCCCGGGGGCGGGGCGTAGTCTCCTGGCCCCGGTCCGGATCCGGCGCCGGCGTATGAGGGCGGTGGGCCTGCGGGCGGGGGCACGTCGTCCACGTTGTTGTTGTTGTTGCTGTTGGACGAGTGGCGGAAGGGGTTGTTGGACTTGAGTGAAGAAGTGAAGCCCATGGTTGATGTGGAGCTTGGAACACGCCCGAGGGAGCTGGTTGTGGTGGTTCGTGTGGTTGACAGAAGATGGACAGACGCTGATGAATTGAGTGAGCCAAAACAACGGACAATGTTTGTTTCAGGTTTGAGTGCTGCGCGGCCAGATACGTAAACCCTATATTCCAGCAATTATTTCCTGACTCACTGGCTGACACCCTGCGACAAACTGATGAACACGGCAGACAGTGTGAGCGAGCTGGGAGTTGAGGCAGCCCGAGCCGATGACGATGCTCTTTGAAGTGATGAGTGAAGGCGGGAGAGGCTGTGCCAACACCAACGTCGCCAAGCTAATCCTCACGGAGGCTCGCCGGAGCGCTAATGATTCCTGGACAAATGGAGTCACTTTGCCACCGTTCAGTGCGCAGCCACACATCTAACTTCCAAGTACAAGGATATCGAGCAATTAGAGAGCGACTTCAGTTGGATTTTTTATGTATCAATCGATAAATAGCAGCCCAACAGTCGGGTCACATTCCGGCCTGTCCATTCTTCATCCCAGATGAGTTGGACATCTGTTCAGTTCCAAAAGAGAGACGGAAATAAAAAGAAGAGGCAATAAAAAATAAAAATAAAAATTCTCTGCGCTGCGCAAGCCCAAACAAAACCGTGGCTGGCGGGATCAATCTGGCCGTCACAGCATAAACGTAGCAACTGTCCAGACACCATGTTATACTTATTGCATTTCCATCATCTCCTCCCTTGCTCACCCGCTTGTGGAGCCATGTTCCTCCCGACCAACTCAAGATACCGGCTGGCATCTTCAGTGCTGGGGCGACTAACCCCAGACGCTGGCATCTTGGGCGTTGGGGTAGAAGAACGCCGCCAGAGCAATGATGACGTATGTAGTACACAGCAGCGCACCTTCCAGGTAGTTGCTGCGGCCGTCGAGCACCAGGAAGTTCGCGATAAAGGCCGACACGAACAGGCACACCGTCTCGAAGAGCGTAAAGTACAGCGTCATCTCCTTCTGCATGATCCAGCCCAGGATGACCGTCAGCGGCGTGATGAAGAGGGCGATCTGGATCGAGCTGCCGACGGCAACACCGATGGCGAGGTCCATCTTGTTCTTCATGGCGACGGTGATGGCCGTCACGTGCTCGGCTGCGTTGCCCACAATGGGCAGGACAATGAGGCCGATAAAGGCCTCGCTGATTGAGCTGCTCGCGACGAGCCCGTTGATCGAGTCGACCATGAACTCGGCACACAGGGCTACAAGGCCAGTCGAGGTGAGCAACAAGATGACAGCGCTCGTCCGGGACAGGTCATCCGCGTAGGGGTCCTCGGCCGAATCTTCGGCTGCAACAATCGTGGGCAGGGCCCTGGCCGGGATCTGAGACGGCAGCATCGCTCCAGGCGGGCGGAGTTCCGTATTGAGACGGCCAGGAAGTGAGTTCGTCCTGCGGATACCGTACCGGACGCGGGGGATCGGACCCGTGACTGCTGCAGACATTCCCATCTGGTGGACCTGCTGGGAGAAAACAGTCGGAGCCAGGCTCTTAGCCGTGGGCTTCAGCAACAGGAGGGCATCGAATGGTCTCCTGACCAAGGCAGGCTCTCCAGCTGTGCCCTGAGAGTCTCCAGGGATCGCATCTACGGCAAAGTCCACGCGACGCGGCTCGCCCGGGGTGGCCATCTTCTCTACGTGTTCCGGGCTCTCGTGGATTGTCTCTTCAGCCGGGCTATTTGTGCCGTGAGTATGAGAGCGGTGCTTCCTGTTGTACTTGCGATCGCGCTTGGAACGTTTGTGGTACTTCCTACGGTGGCGGCGATGGGGTCTTTCGTCTTCGATGGCGGACTCGTCGCCCTCGAATGAGATTGTCCTGCCGAAAACGCCCGGCCGGGGTTGATGCTCCCCGGGTGGCCCATCCTCGTTGGTGGGGCTGGCCGCCGTCCCGATGGACGGTGTACTCCGATGTGGGCCGGTCTGTGCAGTCTCCACCGTATCCATCGAGGCGACACTGGACTTGCGACGGCGGCCATGACGTACCATGCGCTTCACACGCTTGGAAACGGTGTCTCTCGAGTGCCCTGAGGAATCCGAATCCGAGGACGACGAGGAGCTGTCATCGGAGCTAGACGAGTCGAACCATGCGACCGCCGGGCCGGGGGTGGATTCCGCATCGATTACATCTTGTGGTGTCGACTCATACATGTAGGCATGAGACTTGAGCTGGAAGACCAGATATATGATGTACACCAAGAGTAAAACCTAGTGAGGATCCATGACTGTCAGCGGCTGTATGGGGAGCTAAGTTCCAGCCAACTTACCACGCTAGTACCCCGGCTGATCTTGAGGGATTGCGCGTCTGCTTTGTCGTTGTCGCTGAATGAGGCGTGGAAGGCAGTCTAAAGACACTACTTAATTGGGTGAGGCGATGAAACGAGGTGATGGCAGGACAAACCGGCAGGACGAGACTGATGACACTCAGGCTTAGGAGACAAGCGCTCATCTGCGTCACGGTGCTGTTATAGATCTGCCAGCGGGGTGGTTAGTATACCAAAGGATTCGAGGAATTTTGGAGGGTTTATGTTACCTGCTCGCGGAAGCGTAGGCCTCCCAGGACGAAGCACATGCCCAGAATGAGCAGCAGGTTCGCCAGGATGGAGCCCAGGAGGGAGGCTTGCACAATGCGGATTTCATCCTGACGAGGACCGTTAGCCGTGGCCGCACGCGAATGAGATGGTGCAGAGGAGCCCGAGACTTACTTTTACAAGAGCAATGCTGTAGCGATGGACAGGGAATGTTAGTGAGCAAGATTATGGACGGCCCACAGGCACGCGCTCAGAAACAGCGGCCGGGACTGGCGGGTGGGCACTCATGGGTCAAGGATATGGAGACTCGATTTGATTTGATAACGCCCTTATCAGAGGGCTTCTCTCTTCTGCTTCTTGTCTTGGTCACTTTAGCAAGGCGGACATACATGCTGTAGACGTTGTTAGCAACCGTGCACGAGTTCTACATCGGGCGCTGGCTGGCCGGGAGAAGGTCGAGTTCGTGTCCCCCAGTGGCAAAGAGCAGGACGGCAAAAGGCCATCGACTCCCAGCCAGGCGGCAGCACCGCGGGCACATGTCGTGCAATCACGTACAAGATGATAAGTTCCACAGCGTTGCCAAAGGTGATGTTCATCAGGGCACCAATGGCGTCGCCGAAGCGGTGTGCGACAGTCTCTGTGGCATGGCTGAGGAGGCCTGCGAGCGGGATGATGGCGATGGCATTCATGGCAAAGATCACACCGGGGCTCATGCCAGGCACGAAGTTGACGGCGATGCCGACGGGGACGAAGACCAGCAGCAGGTTGATCCAGCTGTGGAAGAGGATCTTCCTAAAGACGAGGACGAAGCGCCTGAGGACGTTTGGGTGTTCCTCTGCGTCGCGCGTGGTCTCTGCATCTCGGGCGTCTGGCCCGTTGTCTTGTGGCTTTTGTTTTTCGTTCTGGGAGGGGGGCCCGGAATCTAACTGAGACCCCTTCCGTGAAGCTTGCGGAGATGCAGAGGCAGACAGACCTCCTCCAGGGCCGTTATGCGGCGCCTTGTCTGTTGAGGAGGAGGTGTTGCCGGGGCCGAGGCCGGGGCCGAGGCCGGGGCCGTCATGAGGGTTGGGAGGGTGGAGGACGGCATGGCCACTGGGGCTGCCATCGCGACTGCTCGAGGAGGTGCGGTTTGTGGGGTGGTTGTTAGTTATGGGAAGCAGGTCCGGGGTTGAGGTGGGAGTCGGTCGTCTCGCCGTGCTACGGTTGCCGCCATGAACTTTGGATTGTGCCCAAGAACGAAGGCGATGTATATGCGGTTCGTCAGGTGAAGTTTCCTTCATCGAAGTTCGCTTGGCAGGTCGAGGTAGAGATGATGCACGACAGGGAGCGTGTTGTCTATCTGTGGGTGTGGTGTGTATGGGTGGGTGTGTGCAAAATGCAAAAAAGGCTGGGTTGAGGAGGGAAGAGGGGAGAGGGAAGAGAAAGCCAACCAGATAAGAATATAACGACAAGGCCAAGTGGTGGTGGCTACTTTATATGGTTGAGTCTCACGCAATGGTGGTCTAATCGCAAGTGTACGTACTCGCAGAAGCCCCAAGCAGGAGCACGAAGCTACTGCAGGCGTGGGGTACCCTGGCTGTCCTGCCTGCCTGTCCGGCTGAGGGCAGGGCGAAGGGGGCAGGGGGAGGGAGGACCGGGCGGGGGGGCAAGAGGCCCCCCGTCCCAATGGCACACGCATCTTCAAATGTTAGTGCAGCTGGTCCGTTGGCCACCCTTTGTTGTAACACTACTAGGTACAGGTACATGCACTAGTACGGAGCATACACTACAGTACTCCGTACTGGCAGTGGTCACCGTTGGCTCGACTGAGTGACAGCGATGTCCGTGGCCCCCCACTTTGAACAGCCCTGCCCCAGCCCGGAGGATCCGCCCTCACCCCTAAAGCAGTATGGCCCAGTCATGGCGCCCCTTCAGTAACTGCTCAGTCGACCTGTGAAGGCGCCTCGAAACGGCATCAGCATCAGCATCAGCGCCAGCCACCGTTCATCATGTCCATCATAATCATCACCAACGTCTGTGCCAGGGGGGGTTCCGACCTTGTTACCGAGGAACCTCCTCGGAGGGATGCACCTCACTCCGTTACTCTGTTGACTGACGAACGGAGCACACTCCACCGTGAGGTGTCCATCATGACGCAAACAGGAGACTTGCCCGTGCACCTCGTCGCTCCCCTACTCAATCGCCTCGCCTCTCAACGATAAGACGGCAAACCAATCCCATCACTCCCACCTGCACTCTGCAGCAGGCAGGCCAGGAAGAGAAGGATACCCCAACCGGGATCGACACAGCCCGGAGTTGAGATATCACGTCCTCACCCTCACATTCACGTGTAATCGCGACACGGACCGCATGATCTGTGACGGTCCACCAGCACGTGCCCGCCGTCCATGGCGCCATCTGATAATCATCCAGTCACCACGGGCGCTGCCAGTCGCCCCCAGCCTCGGTCTCGCTTGCAGGGGATGGCACTGCAGGTTCAGCGTTGCATTCCGCTTCCGTTGCCGTCGTGTGTGTGTCTGTGTGCTTTGCCCCGAGTCCGTTCCCCCCTTTCCTCTGCCCGGTCATCCTACCTTGCTTATCACCGGCCTCGGGCATGCAAACTCTCGTCCCCCCGCCCCCTCGTGATCCTGCCCGCCAAGCAGAACCAAGCACCAAACCCCAACCAGCAGGTCGACGACTTATCTCTTGGGACCTTAGCCATGAAAGCTTGTTCGGGTCCTGACAAACACCTGAGGCTGACTTTCTTGTCAGCACTTCCCTGTCCAACGAAACACAACCCCATCCACACAACCTCACTTCCCGGTGGGGCAACCAGCTCGCGGTCAAGACAGGGACGGGACAGCACCTGAATAAGCACCACAAATTTGCCATTTCATCACAAGACACATTCGGTATAATTGTCGTGGGGATTGTTGAGAAATTGCCTTGACAGGACTATGGTATTTTCGACAATCCCATCACCGTCTCATTTGCCTACCACTGGTCACTGGCCTCGTTCCAGTAGGCTCTCTCCAGCTGCAGCGCAATCAAAAGCATTGAAAGGCACGCCTCCGCCTAGGACATTGAATATGGTATTCCCGAGTGGACGTCTAGTGAAACACTCCCGCCAACGTCTAAACGAGGAACAATGTGTTAATCCTTGACTCAATTTTGTCACGAACGTCAAAGTCAGGCATGCGACGGCCAGATTATCCTAGGCATCATGCTCTATCTCTACTCTGACGTTCTGTATGGCAATTTTCCAGTGTTTGGGCATGTCTGCGGTGGTACGTGACCTCGAGACCATCCATTTTGCTGCCATGTACCCTAGGTAGCAGGGGGAGTCAGGACCAGAGATTGATCACATTGGCACGTCACTCTCCTGAAATCGATTCCGTCCAAGTCTTCAACCTCAAGGCCCCATTGGCTGAGCAGGTGAGCAGAGCGCTCGAGGAGTGCCTGGGTGGCCAGCTCAACGTTTGTGCGAGGCCACCGCCCGTCTTTCCAAAGGTTGGGGGCCTCGAGAAACATGGGGCACCCAAATGATTCCTTAACGAGCCTGCCTACCAAAGGCTCTGATTATACTTATTAGACAATGGTCATTATACTCAAGTAGCTTGAGTCCAGCCCACGGCAGTCTTGTATCACGGCAATAAAGTATCATGTTGATACGGCTAGTTAGCTGTACTGTTTAGTCATACTCACTAATGCAGCTTGTGGCAGTGCAAGTTATACTCCAAGTGACCGAGGGGAAGCCGAGCATAACTCTAATACTAGGTCAGCACGGCTTTTTTCACGACTGACTTCTAAATTCCTCAGTGTATGAGTATTAGTACTGGATCGTAGTATTCTGTAGCTACAAAACGGAGAGGAAAAAGCCAATGTCAAGTAACAGCATTAGAAGGCGTCTGCTGTGGAAGTAATCATCAAAGTTTTAAATCCTGTCGAGCTCCTGTCTCAGAAACTTTCTGACAGATACTGCTTGTGAGAGACTTGGCGATGCCTGCCATCGTGTTGTTGCCAACCATCACTCACAAGGACAGATGCAGTTGAAGACGATAAATGTCACGAGGTTCAAGTTACAAGGCACAATTTCCGCCAATTCCTCAGATACCGGCCGCTCGGCAGGACGAAGCAGACGGCATCGGAACAAGCCCGCCACAGAGTCACTGTCATTCTGACTAGCGTGGAGGGCTTCACACAGCACGCTCTCGCTTCTCATCGTTATTCAGTCCAGTCATGACTGGGATGCTTTGCGGCAAGGTAGGAACCGTGTCATTGCAGTCTGCAGTCTGCATGAGCAAAGACCACCGGCGTGGACGTGTATTCACATTTCCAAGCCAACTATTCACTCTCCTCATTGTAGAATACAGCCAGCACGGCAGCTTTTGTGTGTCTCAACCCCAAGAACCCACCATATGAAGGGGGGGTCAGAAATTCCACTACAGAAAAGGATGGTAAACTGGAACATCGGGAAAAACCAGGTAAAGAATCTTATACTTTGGCCGAATTTTCCAAAACCCATAGCAAACACCCTCGGAGCTGCAATACCTATACCTGCAACGTATATACTCATAGCTCCGATATCCACGCCCAGTTTTCTACGATGTAAATTACCTACGTACCCTTGATCTGTGAACTTGGTGTGCTGGTTATGCGTTTAGTGGATAAGGCCACCCGACAAACGATATGTTCCTGTTCGACACAGCCGTGATGCCAGTGAAATACACCCTGCGGCCGATGCCGCAGGTGATAGTAATCAATATTTTCCCACCGCTCACCGTGAAAGCCCACATTTGAACCCGGCCACGTGGTGGAAAATACATAGCCCGTGAGGACCCAAGGTATACCAGGAGAGACAGAGGACATGCACAGGCGCATAGGTCGTAACACGTGCATGGCGTGACTGATACGCGCATCCCTTCTTCAGAAAAGGTCGATAGCTCTTCACGAACCTTAGTTCTTTATTGGGGCGTGGAGCTGATTCAACACTGAAGGCCAACGCCCAGAGCCCAAACGGAGTTTCAGTGCTGGGGCGAGTCAAGACTGCACGGCGCAAGCTGGCAGAATCTACTCGGCCGAAGCAATCTTCTTGAACAAGAATTGGGATACAGCCCAGATTAATGTCATGTCCATGATGTGATGACCGAGGAAAATCGTGGGTGGCGGCTGAGAAGCGCACCATGCACCAGCCATGGCAGCCTGCATGCAACGTCCGAGAAAATACGGCCGAGATTTGTTGCGAGAATTCCCCTTAGAAGGCCCTAGAAGGCCGAGGCGTGCTGCCCGGCTCTTGGGGTCCTCCGGTCAGCCCAGATCGTCGCCGCTGGGGTGTGGGGCGGCGACTTGGGTGAGGTGATAGTGCGGGGAAACCGGGGCTGGATTTAAGCTTCTTTTCCTGTTTGTTTGGGGTCAACTCCTCCGACAGTGCTTGGTATTCGGGAGGGGCTGCCCAGGCCATCAACGATCCGGCCTAGCTGGAGCTTATTCCCAGCTCCGGTGCGGCGCGCCTGACCTGGGATTGACGACACTGACGACAGTGGTACCCCAATCGCACTGCTCCCACAGTGAGCTTTTCCCCATGTGGACACAAGAGCCAATTTATGACATCCAGTGGCCATGGCCATGCGTAGGGAGATCTCCAAGGGAGCCCTCACCCCAGGAGGGGCCGCTGCTTTTTCTCGGTCAAATTCTCGCCTGGAACTCGCCTCGATATATAAGCTGGTCGACCCGGCCCTGGTCTTCACCTTCCTCCTCTGGCTCACACTAAGGCTAACAGTCCCTCGCAAGTTCACCAAGCACGTGGACATGGCGGCGATGGCTTCCCTTTTGTTGACCTGGTTCCTGCTGGGAGTTTGTCCCGCCGGGTGGGCCCAGACCCCATCCTCTATATCCGCTCAGACGGGAACGACGTCAAGCTACAGAGAAGTCTTCACCGTCCCCGCCGGTTCTGACGTTGGACAACCTCTGCTACCGAACATTGAGGACCCGGAGGCTGTGGACGCACAAAGCGTCTGCCCTGGGTACACGGCGTCAAACGTGCAAAACACCACGACTGGTTTCACGGCGCATCTGAGCCTGGCAGGTGACGCGTGCAACGTCTACGGCAACGAGGTCGAGCAGCTCACCCTGACCGTCGATTATCTAGCCTCGGACCGCCTGCACGTTGGAATCCAGCCACGGTACATCGGGCCTGAGAACGAGACCTGGTTCACCCTGCCTGAAGCTATTGTTCCCAAGCCAGCGCCCTCCAGTGAGGGAGACACAAGCCCTGGCAGCAGTGACTTCGAACTATCGTGGACGAATAACCCCACATTTTCTTTCACGGTGAAGAGAAGGTCAAGTGGCGATACTCTTTTCACCACCGCGGGGAGCAAGATTGTGTATGAGGACCAATTCATCGAGTTCGTGTCGCGTCTACCCGAGAACTATAACCTCTACGGCCTTGGTGAAGTAATGCATGGCTTCAGACTGGGGAACAATCTTACAAGTAGGTCCATAAATCCGCGAGCAATCTGCCGGCTAACCACGGAATAGGAACATTCTACGCGGCGGATGCTGGAAACCCGATAGACGAGAATATCTATGGTGTTCACCCGATCTACCTAGACACTAGGTATTTCCAGCTCGTGGACGGGAAAGAGACATATATTTCAAACGCCACTGACACGTCAGCGACATATAACACATCAACGCATGGGGTTTTCCAACGGAATGCCCATCCACAGGAGGTCCTGCTGAGACCAGAGGGAATAACTTGGAGGGCGCTGGGAGGAACCATCGATCTGTATTTCTACTCTGGCCCGTCGGCATCAGATGTGGTCAGATCATACCAGACCACCACCGTGGGCCTTCCAGCTCTTCAGCAGTACTGGACCTTCGGATTCCACCAGTGTAGGTGGGGGTACCAGAACTGGACGAGGCTGCAGCAAGTGGTTGACAACTTTGCCGCATCCGACATCCCGCTGGAGACGATCTGGACGGATATTGATTACATGAACCAGTACAGGGACTTCGAAAATGATCAGAATACCTTCAGCTTTGAGGAAGGCGCACAGTTCCTCTCGAAGCTACATGCGAATGGCCAGCACTATGTCCCGATCGTCGACTCGGCTATTTACCATCCCAACCCGGACAATGCGAGCGATGCATACCCTCCTTTTGACCGTGGAATCGAAGCTGGTGCCTTTATGTTGAACCCCGACGAGTCACTGTACATTGGTTCAGTCTGGCCTGGCTACACCGGTGAGTCCCCCATCCCGAACGTCATTTCGCATTCTTCCGCCTTTTGGTGTAGAGACTGTTTCTAGGGAAAGCCGGTGGAGCACAGCAGATGCTGATACCAAGTCTAGTCTTCCCTGACTGGGTCGGTGATTCTTTGGGAGCCACTAATGGCTCAGGTGCCTTTGCCTGGTGGAGAAACGAAATAGCCAGCTGGTACCAGAATATTTCTTTCGATGGTATCTGGATCGACATGAGCGAAGTCTCGTCCTTCTGTGTCGGGAGCTGTGGCAGTGGCAATGTGTCGCTCAACCCTGTCCACCCACCTTTTCTGTTGCCTGGCGAGCCTGGTAATGGCGTATTCAGCTACCCCGAAGGCTTCAATCTGACCAATGCAACTGAGGCCGCAGCAGCGTCGTCGGCCAGCGCTGCACAGGCATCTGCCTCCTCAGCGACGGCGTCGAGCTCATCCTCTACGACAACATCATACCTTCGCACAACGCCTACTCCTGGCGTCCGGAATGTCAACTACCCGCCTTATGTTATTAATCACGTAAATGGAGATCTCGCGGTACATGCGGTGTCACCCAATGCAACCCATCATGGCGGCACTCAGGAGTATGACTTCCACAACCTGTTTGGCCACCAGATCCTCAATGCAACATACCACGGCCTCATCGAAACCTTGCCTGGCAAGCGCCCTTTCATTATTGGCCGCTCTACATTCGCCGGCTCTGGGAAGTGGGCCGGTCACTGGGGCGGTGACAACTACAGCGTGTGGTCATCTATGCTGCTGGCCATCTCCCAGGCCCTGTCCTTCAGCATATTTGGCATCCCCATGTTTGGGCCAGATGTCTGCGGCTTCTCCGGGAACACAGACCTAGAGCTTTGCAACCGGTGGATGCAGGTCGGTGCCTTCTTCCCCTTTTACCGCAACCACAATGTCCTGGGCGCCATCCCTCAGGAGCCTTATGTATGGGAGAGCGTGGCGGAGGCCAGCCGCAAGGCGATGGCAATCCGGTATTCCCTGCTCCCGTACATGTACACTCTTTTCGCAGAGGCACACTCGACCGGCAGCACTGTGTTGCGTGCGCTGGCGTGGGAGTTCCCCGAGGAGCCCTGGCTGGCGGACGCGGACCGCCAATTCCTTCTCGGTGGCTCCGTCCTGGTAACACCGGTCTTGACACAGGGTGCCGAGACCGTTGATGGTGTCTTCCCCGGCTCTGGCGACGGCACTACTGTGTGGTACGACTGGTACAACCAGACTGCCGTCACGGGTGTTTCCAGGGGCCAGAACGTCACCATCGCCGCACCGCTGGGCCATATTCCCGTGTACGTACGGGGCGGAAGCATCATACCCACCCAGCAGCCAGGAAGGACGACCGCGGAGAGCCGGCAGAACCCGTGGGGCCTGGTTGTAGCGCTTGATCTGCAGGGCACTGCCAAGGGAACGCTCTACCTGGACGATGGCGAGAGCTTGGAGCCCAACGCCACGACTTGGGTGCAGGTACGTTCTACTGTGACATCTTGCTGAGTAGTACTCAGGGAACTGACAAAAATCACCGTAGCTCTCTGCTTCCAACACCTCTGTGGCCTCGCAGCCAACTGGCAACTACGTCGACTCTGTCGCCCTGGGCAATATCACGGTCCTCGGCGTGGCCGGTCAGGTATCTGACGTGATTCTGAACGGACAGGCGGTCACGGAAGGTTGGTCCTGGGACAGCGCGAGCCAAGTTTTGAGCATTTCGGGTCTCAACAGCCTGACCGCAAATGGGACGTGGAATTCGAATTGGGAACTGAGGTGGAGCATTTCTGAAGATGGCTCTGGGAGTAGCTCTGGCTCTGTTCAGGGTTCTGGCTCGTCCAACAGCAGCTCTGGATCATCCGGCGGTGCGGGAGAAGCTGGCCAAGCGCCCGCCACCGGAGTATCTAATTATGTGACTGTCCCCGTAGCTAACATTTTGTTCATGCTGGGGGTTGCTCTGGTGGTGTGGTAAGCGGGAGAGGGTACCACTCAGCGTCGCTGAGGACACCTACTTAAGTACCTAGGTAGTCGGGGATCACGGACAATAAATAAGCTCACTGTACCTACAATTTCAAGTAACGTTGATGAATGGTCTGTCTGTTCATCAAGTCTAAATTGGATCGATAAGACTGTTAAACAAAATCGATAATTCTCACACAATATCCTTTTGAAAGAGGTCACCATGAAGGGAGTCGAGTGGAATAACTACTACGTTCCTGCGATCAGTGCAAGCTTGGAGTATATAAGTACATCGGTGACGAGAGACAGGCCACTCAGTTCATGGAGGCCGAGATGGACTTCTTCGGTGCGTATGCATACGAGAGGCTGGGTGTCCGTGGGGAGGATCCGGGCAAGCCGTCGAAGGGTGCGCATCATTACGAGGGGCGTCCAGCGTGATCCGTGGAGGGATATGAACCCACATATAAAGCAAAGCTCCCCCATCCCAATTCCTACGTAGAGCAGCTATGCTAATACAATCCAGAATTAATTCCAAAGTCTCAGGAATATTGAACCAGATGCTGACCATAAATTTTCAAACCAATTCGGGATCAATGCTGCTTCCCTCCTTCTAATTAGCTATAAGGATCATCCCTAAACCCAGTGCACGGGCATCCATTCAACTCGTTGCCTTCATATCCGATCTCTCACCAGACGGAGACCTGGATGCTTGCGGGTCTTCACCTAAAGTAGCTTTTCATGACCTTGCGGCCTCACTGGCGTTGTATAAGTCACGAATGTTGTACTGTTGGCTAACGTGCTCGATTTATATAAGCATGGTAGTAATTACGAACCTGTTGGCCCTAAGAAATTATTATGGCTTTGACAACCCCCTCCTTTTCCTCTTGTACTATTCTTCCAGCCATGTAGGCGTGATCGACAGAGAACATCCTTACTCTGCTCACCTGAACCAGAACGGTCCACACTTGATGCCCCAAGCCGGATAGGGGCTCAAGATCAGTTGGCAGGTTCTAGGCGTAGCAGTGATAGCCTACTACGCGACCCTTGTCTTTTATCGTCTGTTTCTTCACCCCTCTGACACCCTTCCCAGGGTCAAGACTGGCGGCAGTTTCACGCTGGTACGAGGGCTACTACGATGCTGTTCTAGATGGGCAATATACCTCAAAGATTGCAAAGCTGCACAAGATATACGGTACCGTCCAGTCTACCGCCCAATTAATTCACCCGGCACAGTTCTGACTTTTGATGAGTAGGGCCAATCATTCGTATCAGTCCCCATGAACTCCATGAGAATGATCCCGCCTGTTTTTGACACGCTTTACCGTACGGACGGGCGCTGGGATAAGTACGCCTGGGCATATGATGCCTTTGGGGCAAAAAGCTCCGCCATTTTCGGTTCGGGTACGCTCTGCCTACAGATCTTGAGTCTTGTACCAAGCCTGATATCCTAATTCGCGCCTGCAGACCACGGCACTCATAACGCCAGGCGGCGTGCTATAGCCCCATTCTTCTCGAAATTGAGGATTGGCTCCCGTCAAATCGTGCTGGGCCGAAATTTGGACAAGCTCTGCCAGCGCATTTTCGGGCTCGCTGGATCCGCCTTCAACCTAGGCGCAGCCATCAGCGCGTTTACAAGAGACACCGCCAACGAATTCATCGTAGGGAGGCAGTGCAATGAGCTTGACCTGGGGGACTTCGGGGTTGGGCTTTCTATTGTATCTCAGGGCGCGGGAGTGTTCTGGCGTAGGACCAAGCATGTCCGCTGATTTGGTCCCATGATGAGGGCGATGCCAATCGACTGGGCCATGAAGATAGCTAACGGTGGAACTAAGGCTTTTCTCAACTTTCTGAAGGTAAAGGGATTTTGGAGCCCACAATAGGTCATATGAACTGGTACGCTAACAATCTAGACAGCAATCCGAACAAGACACGCGAGACACTATGGCCGCCGCGAAGTCTTCTTCGCATGATAAATCAAACGCAGACACCATGATCCACGCCAAGTTTTTTCTGACCTGCCACCATCCGGAAAGACCTTCGACCACGTCCTTGAGGAGGTAATGACAGTGACTGGTGCAGCGTTCGAAACGACCGCAAGCGCCTTAAGACTGGTCTTGTACCATGTCTACAGCAGCGAAGAAATTCTTGGGCGCCTCAGGGAGGAGCTCGCCTCCCTTTCCACTGGAGGTTCCGACCAAGTCCCTCTGAAGCAATTGGAGCAGCTGCCATACCTAAATGCTGTCCTGACAGGAGGCATGCGTCTAAGCCCTGCAGTCGCCTCACGAGCGGCATGTCACAGATACAGATATTTTCTTCAGCAAATGACAGATTCCTGCTGGAGCACCAGTCGGAATAACTGCCCTATTGATGCACACCGATGAGAAATTGTATCACAATCCGATAAGCTTCAACCCAAATCAGTGGCTAGTTTCTAGGGCTGTAGGCATGATTGCACTCAACTATGCTCCTTTCGGACGAGGAACTAGAATATACCTGGGGATGCAGTAAGGCCTATCCTTTTCTTAGTTGTCTAATGTTGCTCTCACATCAAGGCTTGCGACTAATCCCTGGACTACCACACAGCCTTGCCTAGACCGAGACATACCAGCTTCTTGCCGCCCTAGTACAGCGATTCGATTTTAACATCAGAGATACTACAGCTAGTGACTTTGAGATGCAGCAAGATAATTTTGCAATTGGAAACAAGGCTAGGTGCAACTTATATGTTCATATCACCTTATGCAAAGGCTGATATCTAACTTGTACAAAAGGTACGCTCTTGTTTTCAAATACAACTCAAGCTGCTTATAAAACTACTCGGAATTTTACGAGTAAAATCATAGATTCCATAATTAAATAAAATAAAAAAAATATGCAGCACAAAGTTTCGGTATATTGTTTAGATTCGTTAAATTTTCGATGCTTTTAAAGATTTAAAGACATATGTATCCAGCCTTATCCATCCAGTGTCAGTCTTACCATGGATACGTCTTGTTCTCTGTCATGGCGGCGAAACCTTGGCCGCTGAAGAGGGGAAAACTTCGATAGCTCATGTCGATGTGAATATTTAAAATTTACATTAGTGCCTTGGTCCCTGCAAGCCATCCACCGAGTGAACTTATTCTCCGAGTGGGGCATCAAGCCAACCTGCCAACTGGTATGTCGTACAAAAGATGAGTCATTGTGGAGCTGATGCCTATTCATGGTGTTGGGTTGCCAATTCATGCCATCCTCGTTAGTGTCAAATGCGTTACCGAGTTGAGTCTCACAGGACATCCTAGGTAATTCGAGGAACTAATAATTCACCTCCTCTAGTAAAGTGTTCTTTCTGTAGCTCATCAAATGGCCTACCTAGGTAAAGTCTGTGAAGAAAGTGTGTAGACGATATAGTCACCATAGATAGAATGCTTCCACGGGTTTCCATCGCTTAGTCGCCAGCGACTAAGCGACGACACAAGACCTGTGCACTCGCTCCAGCCTGCTTTGGATCTTGCAAAGGAGAGCATGAACAAGCACCTCGTAGTCCTGGGTCTAGACACACCAAAGCCATGGCTGTACGCGTATCAAGTGCTCGGGACCCAAAGGCTGGCTCTCCATATCTGATTTTCACGAAAGCATCAAATGAATTCAAGGGCTCCACCTGAACTTTGCAAACAAAGTGAAATTCCTAAATGTCATTTCTAGGGGCAAAGTTAAATTATGTCCACATTTATTCCATAAAGGGGAGCCCCTTGGTTTCCCTGCTCCCATCAGCCGTTGAACACAATCCCAACTACTTCAAATACAAACATCACACAATTTTCCCCGGGCCAGCCATCCTCTTTTGCATCTTCCCCTTGCAAGGACAGTGGTACATTCTGCGGACTCTCCTTGTGGAACATGTTTGATCAGCTCCATACATATAATTCTACCGAGTCTGAACTGAATGGAATCAAGAGCCGTTTGCATTCAACACCTGCAACACAATTTGCATCAATCGCCATATGAACTCGACACCCAACCCGAAGAGAGACAGACAACTTTGAGACCAGACTTATGCAGCTCCTCAAGTCCAATCACGAGCCCCATTTAAACCATCCAAAGCGCAAGCAACTGTGATTGTCGCTGCACACAGCAACTTTTCACAGCCCGAGTCGGACGATCATGAACGGACATCAAGCTACAAACCGAGGGGGCGAGGAAGAGACCACTGAGGCGTACAGATTCGATGTGCTCACGAGAAAACCATTGGTTGAGTTCATACCCAATCTGATCTCTCGGAATGAGCTACCCCCGTTGCAATCCGGCATCAGGGAGACAACAGACCGAATCTGCAACAACTGGAGAGCTCTCAACTCAACTACACAACGACATGAGACGACAATCCAGCGGAGATGGACAAAGAAGTCCAAATTAAAGAGACGGAAGCTCCTTCTCACAGCCTGGCCAAACATGGCCCGTGAGCACCGTCCCGACATTGCCCTCGAGAGCAGGCCCGAATGCATGGCGGAATTGGGGAATATCAAGGAACACCTGTTGCATGGACAGCCACAACAACGGAAGCTGTTCAGGGGACTGCAGCGCGAGGCCTTACTGATGCCATACATGAACCTGGAGGATCTGACAAGGACGGAACCTCTACTTCTCATGATCAATGCCAGGGCACGCCAGCCTCCGCATGCATTCTCAAAGCGGGACCTCCAGCTCTCCACCAAGAATACTGCATGGATGGAGTGGCGCTCTTTGGAAGGCTACATAATGAACTTCGACGCGCAGAAGTCTTTCCTAACAGGATACGGCGAGTTGCGAGAAGGAGAGTGGCACGATATCTTTGCCTACACCGTAGCTGACCCACGACTTGCCTGCGGAACTGTGAGGCCCGGAGATGGTATCTGGGTGCTGGAGATCCAGGACCGGGTCTATGGATTTCTGCTCGAAGCTGTCCAGATGATCCTTCACGACATCCCTGCAAGCGAATTCGCTGCACTGAAGTACGGTATCAAGCCGGAGCCGCCTTTGCCCTCGGCCAACTGTCGCGAAGATGGCGTCGCTTCACTCGCTTGTGCCAACCTGGAGGCTGTATACTCCGCCCCGGGGCGGATGGACCTGCATCGTCTCCGCACGCTCGTGAAGGCTAAAGCAAACGAGGAGCAGGAAAAACTCTGGGATTTTTTCGTGAAGACCCTGCACGTTTTTCAGAAGTCGTGAAGGATTTCACTGCGTATCATCCGATTTCTGTTCCAGACCTCCCCGGCACAAGACTCAGATATGAAGAGCGTGGCCCTCTCAGTGTGCAGTCCCCAGAAGAGATCTATGGAATCTTTACATTGCTGTTTAATTTCCAGGCCGTCGCGTTTTGGGGGTTTCTTGCTCGGGATATCGCCGGCCTGATGGAGATGAGCAAGGAACTCTTCGACCAAAAGCCCGTTGAACCTGGCACCCCATTACCAGAACCATTCGAGATGGAGCTGTTCTCTGCGAAGAAATTCAAGTACGAGTCCCCAAGCTGCTCACAGTGGCCTATTCATCGCCACCATTTCGACCGTACTTTAGACGAGCCGCACCTGACGCACTCAAGAATTTCGTTACCAACCCGGACAAGAAACCACCACAAAACATACAGGACTTCCTTATTGTCTTGCATCGTGTCTTTCAAGATGGCTACTTCGACGAGACTGGATCTTTCAGTGCAGGTGGTGTCCAGTCACTGTTGGAACACTACGAAATGTTCATCACCAGCGGCCCGGATGCTCACCAAGCCGTATCTTCATACGTTGCACGAGAAATTTCTGACTTGTCGCTGCTCTCAGAATGCCTACGTCAGATCCATCTCTTCGAACCGTGGGCTGCGTCGCCTCATGGCAAGCTTAAAGAGCCGCATTTCCAGATTGTCATCAATGCACATTTCGAGCATCTACAGCGGGTGTTATACGTGCTCAAGCTGCACAATTTCAGCTCCACTGTTCGGTCTATGCCTGCTACTATAGCCTTGGGTCCACATGCATGTCACAGCAAACGCATGGTAGCAAAACATCCGAATGTCGTGCAGAATGCTGAGAAAATGCTTGACTAATTCTGAGATACCTTCTTGACCGAATGGGAACAGCAAGCCGCTTTCCCTTCAGACGTCAAGGATGTTCTTTTCCACCAAGGCCGTCAACTGCAGCGCACCTCGGACTCGGTCGAGCCTGTGGAACCCACCAAGAAGACGGTGCCTCAGATTGCAAACCCCGAGAGCCTTGTGCAGTCTTTCGGCGAGCTCGGCGTCGATTCCAGCCACAAGTTGAAACCCCTTCCAGTACCAAAGACCAAAGTCAAGACCCGGGGCATAGCCACTCCCCAAGCCCCTCCCTTGGCACAGACCCAAGAGACTGAGAGCCAAGATCAAGCTCAAGCTCCGAGGATCCAAGTTGATCGGCGCGCCCTCGAGGTTTTTGACACACTCTTCCACACACCTTCCTCGACGGCGACGCCGGGCGAAGTGCCGTGGAGTGACTTTCGACGGGCTATGCGCTCCGCTGGCTTCAGCATGGAGAAGCTACAAGGATCAGCCTGGCAGTTCGTGCCGCAGAATGACAAACATGACGGGGTGAATGCGGGTATGGGGAGCATCCTCTTCCATGAGCCGCACCCACATCCAAAAATTCCGTTTCTTGTTGCGAGGCGGATTGGCAGGAGATTGGCCCGCAAGTATGGATGGAATAGTCAGACGTTTGTGGCGAAGTAAGGATGTGGCACCGGAAGGGAAAGCAAGGACAGGTATTCAGAAAGACGCCCAGCAAAGCTGGCGACGTTGGGACTTGTGATGAAAATGACTGCCTCACTGTTATTTCAAGCCTCAGTGAATCTACCACAAGTTTTGTACCTATAGCTTAACCACCGAACACACCCTTTACGCATTACAGATAAGTGATACTACTTCTATATGAGTGAACCCACGATTGCCACTCTAGGCCTTAGCCAAGTGGGCAGGAGTGAAGTGGCCGAGGCATCTGACATTTAAAACCCCAAGGCTACATATGTACGGCCTGCCGGCACATTAGTAACGCATGCCCATTTTCGGCTGGAATTCGGGAAACCACATATCAGTCTTTGAGATCTGCACACATCGTCCACGGTACATCTTCTTGACGATAGTTACCCCCCCCCGGTGGGCTCCTGCCAATGATCGTATCTAGTTAACACCGATGCACTCCTAGATTGCTAGCAGCGTGGCCAAAGCCTTGTATTCCCCCAGCTAAAAATGCAGATGACACTCCCAAAAGCCCAGACTAAAAATAAGAATTTTATCGAGCCTCTAGTTATGTATGAGCGAAAGCTAGGTATGCTGTTGTCATTGGGAGCTGAAAGCGATAGTTTGGGACAGGTCGTGGCGCAACTTCGTGGGCCGGGTTCCACGCTTATCCGGAAACCCCTTCAGGACAAAGAGTCTGCATTCAGGCCTGTCTTCAACTTAGTAGTCCTACTCGGACCCCTTGAGAGCTCCTCGGTGGCACATGATGCCTTTGAGTTGGCAAGCTGTCGCTGTTCGGCTGATCACTGAGGACGAGCTATACTCGGCGTAACTGTTGGTAGGGTATCGTACGTACGTACAGTAACACTCAGAGTCCAGTTCAATACACCACTTTCGAGAACTTTTCAAGCTTTAAGTTACTGGCGTCGTTCTGAATCCGATTCAAATTACATACCCTACCCTTTATGAAGGACCTGCAAGCGGTCCCTCCACACAGTCATAGGAAGTGAACGATCAGTACTTGTGTACTGTTTGAATAAAGTGGTACCCGGATAGAATCTGAATGAAGTGGTGTCTGTATAGGATTTTAAGCTCTTATAGCCTGGGAGGCCTAGCAGGAGGGCGAGTACTCGAATAGTTGCAATTAGATCATATGCATTTCGTTCGTGGTAAGACATTAGTATGAATGTTATCTTCGTCCACTGGTCCCCCCCCCCTTCCTGCCTATTCCAATTACATGATGATCATAATTCCTCAAAATTACCACAACCATGGCATTTCGAGAACTGCTTAGAAAGACTGGCCACGCATATGCTGATGCGCACCTCCTGAACTTTTACCCTAGGGTAATGTCGGACATTATACGCACAGGTCTGACTGTCTTTAGCTCTGAATTGCAAACCGAGATACGCCCCGTGTTCCCACGCAAGTTGTCGAAACAAACAGCTGAACCTTGAGAAGCCAAACTCGTTATCTGGCTCACATGAACAAGACAGCAAATCCAGCAGCGCTAGCCATACCCACAACCATGGCTCGCTGTACAGTTGCCGCACATGCTCCATTCTGAGCACTGCCATTGGCACCGTTGGCACTGTTCGAATCGCCAGTGGAAGGAGACGAAGCGGAGGTGCCGGCGCTTGCAGAAGCAGAGGTAGCTGCTGGCGGCGCCGTCTCTGACGTCTGGGTAACGCCAGGGCACTTCATAATGCACTCTGTCATGGTATCGTAGGCCTTCGAGTCGGTAAGGTCATCAGGGTAGCTCGCGTCAGCGCACTTCCTCGCGCATTCGTATGAAGTGCAGGGCAGGTTGTCGGCATCCCAGAAGGGGTTTCCGTTAAGGTGCCTCTCATACTCGGAGTAGTTGCCCGTGCCACCGGTGAAGTTGAACTTGTTGCTGTACGTTAAATCGTCCGTGTCGTCCCCGACTTCGCCGACCCCGATGGAGTAGTAGCTTGCCGAGAGGCCAACCTCGGCCGGGATGGTGAAATTGCTAGAGAGTGTGGTGGAGTTGGAGAGCCAGCCTACGTGTATATAGAGTCAGCCTCTGATCTGCATCCGGCCTGAGGGCACACAATGTCGATCGCGTTGATCACGACGCGCTGTCATATGTCAAACATACAGGTTGGCCCAGTGTCACCCCCGAGGGCTGCCGCAAGATATACGCGATACTCTTCGGTGGCGTTGAAATCTGTCGCGTTCACTCGGAAGCTCGTCCCGGCGGCAATGGTGCTCGGTACAGTGATGCTATCTATCGCGTGGGCGAGATTCACCAGCGAAGCAGCCAAAGCTGCATAGTTTGCGACGTGGGAATACATTTCTATTTTCAAAAGAATGTGGAGCGACGAGGGGCAAAAGTCGCAATGTGAGTAATAGTTTGTAATGAATGTATGATAGTTTAAGGAAAGTTCATGTAAAACAGAAGAACGCGGTCGAAGATCAGTGGTCAAGTTGATCAACGAGTCAAAAAAGCATCTCTGCACAGACGGTATTGCAAAATATTGAAAAAAGCAGACAATAGGGGTATTATTTCCGGGCACCCAATATGAAACTCTGACTCGCAGCCAACAAAAACCTGGAATCCCGGGCTGGCCCACAAGTAGGCCCGGCGCAGCATTCTTCTCCTGGTTGTGTCCTACGTAGTACAGCACCCTGGCCCAATGATACGGCAGGGGCTCCAATAGATTGTGACGCTGCACGGGAACATGGCAGATACCGAACCTCGTGATTTCTTTTGAAGTAACACTGATTTCGTGGAACCATTGCGACCTCAAACCTATGGCATTCCGCCGTTGATAGTACAGTATGTAGCAGCAAGCTTTTTATTTGGGTCAAGACTAGCTGCTTTTATAAACAGCTGGTCAACTGCGGAACATATCATCGAGGCGGTCCTTGAAAACCCCGAGGGCCTCCCCGCTTCCATGCAATGGTCTGGGGTGGTTCCTTGAAGCGGGTGACGACATCGGAGATAAATCGACCTGCGGGTTGAGTGGGCCCCGCCCTCGCTCGGTCTCATATCACCACCCCCCCCCATGGGCATCACAGACGTTACACCAAACTACATGTGCACGAACCTTTTCTCCTACCGAGGTCACAAATGTTACGTTTTGTTGTAGACTACATTTTCTGTTGCAAGTCCGGACCCACAAAGTCACGGTTTGCCCAGTTTGTCAGCGCAGTCGACTTTGGGTTGAGTAGTCCACATTTAACGTTTGGGATGTCGCAAAACCCCGAGAAGATTTCTCACTGCCCTTCCACAAACACATACACCAAAGACTGAAAGATGAAGAATTCGCCTCGTCTGCATGTAACCGGAAACCTAAAACTCATGTGGAAGTAAACATCCAACACGCCATTGGCCAGGTGGCGTACACGCGCAGAACATGTAACACCAGGTTCAGCGACGCTTGAAGCCACTCGGCTTCATCCATTATCGCCCAGATGGCATTGAACATAGAGTCAGCCAGTACATTCGTCCCTCGGCAGCATGTGCATTCATTTCTTCATACTGCCGAACGCAAAAGAATAAATGCTGAGGCAATCAACTTGGCATGACGTAGTATTGCGAAATGGTTTGGGCGGCGAGGCAGACTTCCAACTCTTTCAACTCTCTCTACTTGATATCTGCCTTACCCCTGACCAGCCCCTCCTCGTCCCATTTTCTGGTTGAACTTTTGAGCGCCAAAGCGTCTTATCTTCATCGTACTAACGGTACTTGCACCAATGAGCTCCAAGCACGCCGAGCAGGACACAGGCATTGTGTTATTTGTCCGAGACGCACTCCAGCGCATAATGCCGTCTCATGTTCTCGAATGCACCAGCAGTTCCTTGCAAACAGGCTTAATTCAGATGCATCCACCAAGAGGGAGATCGCGATGGAAGTGGCATGTGCCAGTGAGTCTGCTGTCCGGGATGTGCCTTAAACTCTTCGGATGCACCAAAGAGAACCCGCGGCTTCAACAACCGAAAATGTTGATGGGGGCCAGGTGAAGAAATATCATGCGGGATGCAAGCCTGTGGCTCATGCTAAATGTCCATGAACCGTAAAACATAAAGATCAAACTATCTCTTGTATCTTGATCAAGCTTCAAAGCCCCTCGCCACATCTCGTACAAATTTCTTTTCTACCTTCTGTGCCGCAAAAAGTCCTCGAGCATGCCTGCATCACGTCTTTTTATCGCATTACTAGTCTCCTCTGGACTTTGCGCCCCTGTTTTAGACCACACGAAACGTCAAGATGATGTCTATGACTATGTGATTGTGGGTGGAGGCACGGCGGGCCTTACACTCGCGGCCAGGCTTTCTGAAAATCCGTCCACCTCGGTGGCGGTCATCGAGGCCGGTACTTACTACTCGATCTCAGATCCGTTGGTGGCATCAACTCCATCAGGCGACACAGTAGGTCTACAGCAGCTGAGCACAGGCATCCCAGCCTGTACGTGGGGCCGCGGCAAACGGATTTCTTACCAGGCCTCACCAAGTTCATTCTTGGCTCTTTCAACTAACTTGGCAAAAATCATGTAGCTTTTCGCTGGGAGCTCTCCGCTAGACACCAATCTATTTGTAGACTGGAACTTTGTCACTACACCACAGACAGGCGCGAATAACCGCCCAATTCGCTACCCACGGGGAAAATGCCTAGGCGGCAGGTAAGCAGCCTGCGGTCCAGTTGGATGCCTTTGCTATATATATCGTGCCTCGGGGCTGACTGACGATACAGCTCCGCCGTCAACTTCATGATCTACCAGCGGCCAGACACGGGCTCTATGCAGCTGTGGGCTGACATGGTGGGAGACCAGAGCTATACATTCGAGAACATGTTGCCGTACTATCAGAAGGGTGTGCAATTCACACCGCCTGATACAAAATTTAGAGATCCGAACGCAACCACGCAGTATGATCCAAACGCCTTCAACTCATCTGGCGGGCCTCTGCGGGTGTCGTATGCCAGCTATGCACAGCCGCTCTCGAGCTACCTGCAGCCGGCTTTGGCAGAGATCGGAGTCGCTGAGGCAAAAGACTTCAACAGTGGAACCCTCATGGGCTCCCAATATTGTAGCTCGACAATCAACCCCGAAAATGAGAATCGGGACTCGTCACAAACCTCTTTTCTCAAGGCGGCAGAGCCAAGGCCGAACCTCCAGGTCTATCACTCCACAAAGGCGAGCAAGGTCCTCTTCGATGGCAACAAGACGGCCACGGGCGTGCTGATCGATTCGGGCTCGACGATTACGGCGAACAAGGAGGTCATCCTCTCGACAGGAGCATTCCAAACACCACAGCTCCTGATGCTGTCGGGTATAGGGCCTGCTGAAACGCTTGGGGAATTTGAGATCCCCGTCATTGCCGACCGTCCTGGCGTAGGACAGAATCTGACGGACCACATCTTCTTCGGACCATCCTATCGCGTCAACGTGCAGACTCTCACATACCTCGCCAACAACCTGGCATACGTTGCTGAGCAGTACGCAACTGGCTACCTTTTCAACAAAGGCCCCCTGACGAGCCCCACCTGCGATTTCCTCGGCTGGGAGAAAGCACCGAGGGCAAACATCACGACCAACGCGGCCGCGATGCTCGACCAGCTACCCGCCTCATGGCCCGATATAGAATACCTGGGAGCACCAGGATACGTCGGGGCCTTCACAAATCTCTTCACCACTCAGCCTGACGATGGTTACCAGTACGGCACGATCCTCGCGGCCTTGGTCGCGCCGCAGTCGCGTGGCACAGTGACCATCTCGTCGAGCGACGTCGGCGACCTGCCCGTCGTGGACCCGAGATGGCTGACTGACCCGACAGACCAGTCGGTGGCGGTGGCGGCCTACAGGCGCACGAGGCAGGCGTTCGCTTCGGACGCGATGCGGCCTGCCCTCGCTGACCCCGCCGAATACTTCCCCGGCCCGGCGGTGCAGAGCGACGAACAGGTGCTGGACACGGTGCGTGATACCCTCATGACGGTGTACCACGCGAGCTGCACCGCACGCATGGGAAAGGCCGACGACCCGGCGGCCGTGGTGGACAGTGGCGCCAGGGTGATTGGTGTGCAGCGGCTGAGGGTCGTTGATGCGAGCAGCTTTGCTTTGCTGCCACCCGGCCATCCCCAGAGTACAGTTTATGCTTTCGCGGAGAAGATTGCAGACGATATCAAGTCCGGGAGGTAGACTTGGCGGAAGTGTTAGTGAACGATGGAGCTCAGGAATGTCATCTAACATGGTCATGGAGCCCAAAATTGAGCGAGCAGCGAATTTGATTACAGAGTAACAGGCCCTTTTCTATAGATTATTGTACATGTTCACTTATAGGTTGCTTCGATTGACTTCTTCCCCGATGATAGTGATTGGTCGAGACAGTCTTGGGTATCTCATATCGACACGATCGCATTACTGAATCACATGAGAAGTGTTTTGTGGTCATAAAAACAGTCAAACAAAGAAATCACTTCAGAAACACGGACAGGAGCAACACTGTGCGGCTAGGATTCATGAAATCGTCGATGGACGCCGTCTGCATCTCAATTGTGACTACTACCAGTAGTCCTCAAATCGGGGCAAATTGAATAGAAGAGCCCGGAACACATCATACGTGCCCCTTATGCTTTTTACCCCCTCCCACCCACTTTCCCTAGCAAGTGGTGGTGGTCATGCAGTACCAGAAAACTGTCTTCTACCTGCATTCCTCACCGCCGTTGACAATGACGTTCCACGCCTCGGTAGCGTGGAAGATCTGGCCCCGAGTCCAAGACATTGGAGTGTCATACTCGACGCAGGTGGGGATGATCTCGTAAGCAAGGTCTGCAATGTCGTTTGCGGTGACGCTCGCGCCGATGAGATCCTGTTTGTCGAGTGGCACGCGTCTTAGTAACAGAAACTGCAAATGGATATCAAACATAGACCGCCGAAGAAGGTTGACTCACGTCGTTGCACCACCAAATTGCGCCACGGCGTCCCTGCATGTCGGAGCGACACTCAAGCTGGGCACAGGTTCGAGGGCCTGAGCCCAAGTTGAAGAGGTGGTTGCCGAGCTCCTTCACGACATCATGGCATGTAATCGCCAAGTAGTACGCCGCACTTGTGAAAACACCGCAATTTGGCACAGGGTCGTCTTGGGCCTGTTTGTCTGGGGATGGAGTGTTGGTAGCGTTGACATCGGGCCAAACGTAATCCGGGAAGTGGGTGTTGATGTACTCGATGACTTCGCCAGCTGTACCCGTAATGTTGGTCTTTGGGCCATTCGGGATGCTAACCTCCCAAGTCGGGTCGACAATAGTGTACATGACCATGTCGCCCTTGGAATCGAAGGCCAGGACGGTATCGTTGTCGTAGAAAACGGCAGTGTTGTGGGGGGAAACCTATTCAAGGATCCATCAGTAAATTCTGTCTGATGGTTCGTTTGAAACCTTCCCCCAAGGCCAGAGTTGTTGGCATTTTCGTTTGTTTTAGGCAGTCGACCTACCCCGACAGAAACGTATTCTATTAGAAGGCTAATTATGATTACGATGATCGTCTTGAGGGTGAGGTTGGTCAACATCTTGACTGTTGGAGTGATGGCCGGCCAAGATCTATAAGCGTTGGTTAGGTGTGTTGTGGGAGTGGCTGAAGCTCTTGTCAATCTAGGCTTGAGTCGCAAGCAAATGGCTGTCGACGGAGAGAGTTTCCGCAGGTGAGAAAGCTTTCGACGCAAAAACAGTGTTCTTTTGAGGCTGCACTGTAGGTGTGATTCACAGCAATGGATCAGATGAGGCAAGGTGAAGGATTGAAATCCATAATTTCGCCCTGGTAACTAACCTTGTCTGTGGTGGGTAGGTACCGCTTACATTCACTGTCTCCATTCACCGCCTCCTTTCACTATGGCTTGTATCCTATTCAACCATTGCATTCCAAGATTCAGCTGTGAATATGTTGGGTTGTGCATGACTATCTTTCCATACCTAGGTATTCATATCGAAGATACACCTCCATCTGTAGCCCAGACCAAGTCACCTCTTGGGACTGACGACATAACTTAGGAGTCGCCGATACACTGCCATTTGGCAACGCAACAAGGCTCTTGGCTGCCACCACGGTCTCGCAATTTTACTTGGCCGTTTAGCGCCATCTGAAGTGCACCAGTTTGTCGAAGATGGAGCCATGCAGAGCCGGATATCCACAGGTAACAGTGTAGCAATCGATAAGCTCAGAGGCTTCCAGTGGTTTTCGACCCTACCTAGGTATGCGAGCTACTGAGCAACAGGCGCCCGCTCATGCCTACATGTTTGCAAAACACTTTTCCTTCCAGTTGACTACCGGCACTTCACCGTTGAATAACCGAGCCCCTCGCCGATAATTTAGCTACTACCGCGTTCAGATAGTTAACGGAAGTTTTATTAGATCTTGGTGGGGACTTTATCACCGGTGCGATGAATGTTTCTAATATTGTTGTTCTAATGATGCTTGTAAACCGGATGTAGAGTTATGGTGGAACACTGCATACATGCCATGTTGCTTATAGGAATGAGGGCGCTCACTTCTAGGCAATACAGTAATCGGGGCCCCCTTTATAAAAGAGGCGGTAGTTTATTAAAGCCTTTAAGGATGGGTGCATTTCTAAGCATTTTTCCTAGCTGACTGAGGAAGGCGCCCCAGCTTAACAATAATTTTGGGGCTGCGCTATTAACGGCTAGCGCCGCCACCAGTAGCGCCTTTTTAAGTTGAGGGCTTTGCGAGTGCATGAGGGTTGTTGTAAAGGCGAGTAACGCCTATTTTTTTTTAAAGGAGGTAGTTAGATATAAAAATTTAGCCCCGGGACTTTATAGATTGCTTTGCTGCCGTTTCCGCCCCGACGGCCCCCCAGTAAGTTATATTCCCCCCCCCCCTTTATTACGAAAAGAACTTGGCTTGTCAGGGCCCAGTTAAATTAAAGCTAAGCATTTTCGCCTGCGGCACGAAAAATTCTAAATTCCCAGTTCCTCCGAATTGATCCGGGGGGCAAGAGGGAATTATTTCCATAAAAGTTGGGGCTTGGCGTCCGAAAGTTGTGAGCCAACCGACTTAGATGTCGTTGGTATTGGAGAGGGTGTTTTCATTTGAGGGGGCGACTGCGGTGCGTTCAAGCTTGCGGCCCCGGCGAAAGCTCTACCATAAAATGGTCAGGAAATCAGATTCAAGCCCTGCTTCGC
>NQMI01000020.1:457382-512974 GCA_002270565.1 Stenocarpella maydis | reverse complement strand
ATTTTAATTAATTCCTTATTGTTGCCTTTAAATAAAATACATTCTTTCAAATTGAACGTTTTAACTTTATATTTAATTTACAATTTACTAAAGAACTGGAAGAATTATAAAGAATAAAATATCTTAACTTATTATATTAATGTATTTATTGATTCCAGTTTATTTTTAACTATTAAACTAAATAACTTTAAAATTTTGACACTTATTATTTATTTTAGTATTAGTTAAATTATTAAAAATATAATTTTAAATAATCTTATTATTATAATTATAGTAAGAAAGGCTTGAATTAAGTTTATAATTTTAATCTTGATTAAAGCTCCTATATTTATATATATAAATTTACCTTTAGCTAAATTTTATATTATAAAATATTAAACTTAGTATTTATTTATAAGCTTTATATTATATGATATTAATATTAACTTAATGATATACTTGATATTGTATTTTAAAAGAAAATAATAAATACAATAATATAATTATATTTTAAAGTATATTTAGGTTTCGGATCTAATTAATTATAATATAATACATATTCTTATATGTATTTATTAATAATTCTATTATATATCATATATTAATGTAAATTTGGAAATAGAGATATTCTTTTTTTTAAGGTTAGTTTTATTATGTTTTAACTCTTAATTAATCTAAAGCATTAAACCCTTTTTAAATTTATTATCTATTTATTCTTATAAATATATATATAATATATTTAAATATTAAATAAATTAAGTAACATCAATATTAGGGATATAGCGTATATTAAAAAAGTGTTTTTTAAATCCCTTATACTGACAGCTTTATTTTTATTAGCTTATTCTTTTAATTAATGATTTAATTTAAATAATATTATAATAAAAAGTATATTAATATACTATACGTTTTTATTAATTATTATTATATAAATATATATTAAGTATTAATAGTTAGAAGTATTTATATATTCTTTAGTTAATAATATTACTTTATTATATAATAAATCTTTATATTATAATACATATATTCCTTTTATGATTTAAGAAATTATAATTATTATACCTTAATAAATGACTATAGTTTATTTTAACTTAGATTGAGCTATACAAACTTTATTAAATTAAACTATATTATAGGTCTTAATATCTTAGTTAAATATGCTATTCCTTTTACTTAATAGCTATTAATATGTAAATAAGGTATGAGGGCTATAATTATATATTAATTTATTTACTTATATATATATATAAATTTTTGAAGTAGTTATAATTAGAAAGGCTTATAACGTAGAGATATACTAATAGTTTAAAGACTATAGTCGTTTTACATTATTAATTTCAAGTAATTTAGAAAGAAAGGCGTAAGTTATAACAAAAAGCACTAACAAACTAGCCACCCTAATGAGTTAGCTACTTTTCTATTAATCAATTTCCCTCTATATTCTTATTTACTTTTCCATTCTTCTACCTTAAAATAACTACAATATAAGAAGATATTATTGAATTAGGTTTTCTGGAAATTTGTGCTATATGATAGCATTCAGTTCAGCGTCTGTGTGTTTCGGCAGGGGTCGCATATGGGCTCTGGAATGGGACGATTGACAATGGTCTGACAACTTTGTATTGATTAGTTGGGCTTTTGTAAGCCTTCCTTAGTATACTCCGACGTCGTCTCACCTCTGGGCACGCTGCGGTCGTCTCTGTTGCAAATTTGCAAATGCCGGAAATTTCGCCCTTCCAACACACAATCTTTAGTTCCAAGCGAGCCAGCCAACCATTTGGCCCTAGGCAATGGGCCCAAATTATAAGTCATACAACTTTCGAAATCAGGCTATCAATGCCTAAAGTATATACTTTTTGGGTAAGAAATAAGGGTATGAGAGGTCTGATTAAGGTGCAATGTCGGCCAAAATAACGAACTCACGGGGCCCAAACTCTCTTTGCGGTCACGCGGCACTGGGTCGTTACTTACGAAAAATCCGCCTGACTCGAGTTCTAGGGTACCTTGCTAGGAAAGTCTGGGTAACTCCTTTAAACGAAGTTCTAGGTAACTCCTTGCACGAGTACAACGCCCTGCTGAGCGTTTCCGTTTAACAAATACTAATTATATCAAAGCCTAAAAGCTAAGTATTTAATTTAAAGAATATATATCATTTACTTATTATTAACCTAAATTATTAGGTAAACTATATGATATAATATCTATACTAATTATATAGTTAAAATAAAGGAAACGCAATTATTTAGTATATATTTATTTAGAATTCATAAAAATCTTTATTTATGCTTAAAAATATTGAAGACATAGTAAATTCTCTACTTTATAACTATAATAATAGCATTGTTAAGATAAACTAAATACAAAGGTTTATTTTATGAAAAGTATATCTTGAAATATATATATTTATATATTATAAGAGGGCCTTATATAAAGATCTTAATATAATGAATATAATTGACCTTATTTTAATACCTTATAAGAAACATAAGCATCTTAACAATACTTCCATATAATTTTAATAAATTAAGCTTTATAATAAACATTAGTTTACTTAAGATTATAGTTATATATTTATGTTAATAAAAGGAAGTAAAATAAATATAACCTAGGAATTATTAATAGTAGTGATATTACTAATAATAGTTTGTATAAAAATAATTATTGCTTAATTATAAGGTAAAAATGTTGGAATAGCACTTAGGATCGCACATCAGTATGGGGACGAGGTGGCTTAGTCAGCCACCTAGGTACCGCACGGAGGCCTTAAGCCCCTACCGTGTGCTTCCCCTCCCTCATTTCAGAACCTAGATAGATCATCAAATAACAGAACCAGTTCGACAACCACTATACGTATGTACCAACAGCCATATGGCAAAGGCTATTCAACACTTACTAATTATTTAGAGCTTAGTAATTAATATAAGTTAGTATTAATCAATATTAATTATACTTAATTCCTTAATTCTAATTAAATTTACTAATTTAAATAGGTTAACATTCAGTAAAAGAATTATATTTTATATTATTTAGTGCTTACTTCTTACTTTATTATAAACTACTAATATATATATATTTATACTAATTAGGATTAATTAGCTGGATTTATTATAATACAATTAGAATTTAATTTATTACACCCTTCTTTCTCTTTATTATATATTCTTATATTATACTTGGCCTTACTACAGTTACTATAACATTATTTGTTAAATTTAGTATAAACTACGTCCTTAGTACTACTATTAATTTTATTAATTAGGTACCTTCCTTTTTCTTTGTCTTTATTACTCTTTCTTTCCTCTTTTTTATATTAGAATCCCTTTTTATTACTTTATTGGTCAAAAGCTGCGTATAACTTATACCTTTATAATAGACCCCTTTAGTATAGTCTTAGGATAAGACCTTCGATGTATAATCTTGGTACTATTTGGGCTGCCCGTTATATACTAGTTGCTTCTTTATAGTGTCCCTATGGGGCCCTTGGGTGCCTTAGCCTAGAGTGGCATACTGGACCCTGATACTAAATGTGATGATGACTGGAGGGCTATTTGTAGTAAGCAGCAGGTGCTGGGTAACTTGTTGATAAGGGCCCCACAGCCTAGCAACCAGCCAGGCCCCAGGCCCTAACATGTGGAAACCGTTAATACGACTCGCTTAAGGCTAACACCAGCGAATACTTATCTTGCCAGAACGCCTTAGAAAGTTGAAAGTAGTCCTGTTTGAATGAGAGCTTGATGGGTCTTCAGGCAGGACGATGGAGATATTTAATTCAGACTATTACTGTCCTTTAAGGACGCACTTCCCTAGTCCACATTCATAAGAACGCCTAACGACCCTTACTATAGCCTTGCGTTGTAATCGAGAAGATCTTTCATCTCAAACCTAGGGTAGTCCGCATAGGCTGTGCCATCGGGACGCTCTCGGTCCCATGCCCATTTTGCCTTCAAATTTGGCGCAAGCTCGCCCTCCAGCATCTGGACAACATACTTGCCAATAATGGGGAAGAACTTGTAGCCATGGAAGGAGCCGCAGGTGGCGACATATAGCCCCCTGGCACCGGCGTGGGGAGAAATGATGAAGTCACAGCTGGTTGTAAAAGCATCCCTATGGTTGATGTCAGTCGTGGGTTCACAGTATATATCCATCCTTTGGGGGGATTTCGCAACTCACCAGCAAATGCGGTGCTTCTCCTGCTTCCAACCAGCGGCCTTCTCACCATAGAAGACCTTGTTCGCGTGCACAATGTCCTCCTTGAGAGGGTTCGACACCTTCCACTGCGCATAATCCTTTTCGGGCGGCGGCGCCGAGAGCCGTTTCCCTGGCAACACCTCCTGCACATTTGTAAAGATTTTCTGCCCCCACCACTTCAACTCCCGATCCTTGGTCGGCGGCAAGCTTCCAATGAAAGGCCCCGTCTCGACGCGGTACCCTTGAATGCCGACAGGCATATCCTTGAACCGCTCATACGACTTGTCGTCGAGAGTGACCATGCCGGTGGTGATTCCGCCAGCGACAATGCGGTCCCCTGCACTGACGGCCTTGATTCCGCTGCTCTGAGCGCTGTGCTCGAGCAACTTGGGCGTGTATGCACCGGTCGACAGGATGGTATGTGTCGCTTGCAGCAGCTGGCCGGATTTGGTCTTGACTCCGGTGCAGACACCGTTGTTGTCAAAGCTCGCCGCGGAAACTTCGGCTACAACGTACTTGACGCCGAGTCTGATTGCTTCCTTGGTGACTGCCCGAAGGGCATCGCCGGCGTGAGCATAGCCGCTGGTCCTGTTGACCAAAACCTCCTTGACGCCTTCATAATCGGCGTCTTCAAAGAGGCCCCTGTAGAGCTTCTTGGCTTCCTCAACACTGCAGCAAACCTAGTCAGATGAGGTTTTATTGAACTACTAAAAAGGCGTGGGCAGGGTTCAACTCACGGCATGGCCTTCAAGTCAGCTTTTCTGCCAAGCCTCTTGTAGTTGTTGATGACATCTTGGGCGTAGTCAGTGCGGCAAAGCCAGTAGATGCCTGATTCGACGAAGTAAGGCTTCCACAGTGGGTCACTCTTGAAAATGTCCTGTGCCTCGAGTGCCAATGCACAGTAGTCGATATCATCATAATCTGCACGCACGACCTTGTTCCAGTCCCATGACGCTGCCACGCGAGTGTCTGCATCATAGGCGTCACGGTCCACGACCGTCACAGATGCATTGGGGTATTTCTTGATGAGATGATATGCGGTGGACACACCAAATACTCCTGCCCCGACAATGATGTATGACGCTTTGCCTGGGGCCATGTCGTGAAGAAAATTGCAGGGAGAGGGAAGTGGGCAATGAAAGATACGAAGCTGGGCTGCAGAGGACAGTCAAGAAAAGCCAGGCTTACGGCGATGACGAGCAACTAATACTGGTTGAAGAATGAATACGGAAATTACGGCGAGCAGCCCATCAAATAATGGCAGATGAGATGATTCTACTCGACAGTTCACGATGCTGTTTCGTGCTCTACGTAGTCCAGCACCATGTAGCCCGCCACACTGTGTACCTGAACATAGGTAGACTAGGACCCAACCCCTGCTTGTGGTCGTTTATCACCGAACGATCGCCGGAGTCAAACTAGATGTGAGCTTGCTGCCAACATTTCTGGGACGCCAGGACTTGACGACGTGCCACATCCGATAACGTATCTGACGCTCCTAGAGCCGCATGACCCGCCAAGTCCGTTCTCGGTGTGGCATTATCAGCCCCGCAACAAGTACCGAGGCAGTATCTCCGCCGGACGGCTGGCACCGACCCGGTACTACACATGAGTATCATGTATCTTTGGTTTCTCCTGAACACTATCACACCAGATCGGATCCCCACCAGATAGTGATCGACCGATTGCTATTCCATTATTCCGCCAGGTTGTAGGGCATCCCCCCAATGCCCAGTGGCATTGGGCAGAGATCGAGACACGGAATGCAGGCGAATATTTGGACCTCATGGTGTGATCAGAACTATGACGGCCCCTCCAACTTGCCAAACGGCATACGGTTTTCTCTGGCACCGCGGTGAGCATGATGTGGCAGGGGTATGCTAAAGTGTATTCTGGAGACGCTGGTTTTGATTCCAGAACGCCGCCACGGGCATGGGGGCAATCCTTGGAGACCATCAAGGGTCCTGTGTCTACACTAAAGGTGGAAATGGAAGCCTGAGAGAAGCACGAGCCAAGCAGAGCAGCTACTCTGGGCAGTATTCTGATTTGCAAGCGAGAGTGCCAAAAACGCGCTAGTGACGCGCACATGTTGACACACACCCGTTCCTCATACAAATCGGCATCCTTTCGGCATTCAACTATTAACGCCCATTGCTTAACCCACCACGCCTTAGCATGCCGTAAGGCTGTTGACCCCATACAAATCAACTCTCACAATTCGATATATGGTGTTTTTGCAACTATGCGGGCCGCCTCACCCCGCTAGAGCTTATAACGATTAAGGGGCTTCTAGATATCAATCTGGCCGATAATGCAACTATTATAAAGACTATGAAGTATTCTAAGCGCTGGATACGTAAGCTAAGGAGGAAGAATCAAATATCTGGTAATATATTCACGCCGGGCATGTTGCCATCAGCCTATAATAGCATACGGCTAAGTAACTTCTACTGTAACGTTCGTAATTCAAGTCCCGGGCGTTTATGCATTCTAATATATCTTCTTATTACCCAGGCCCTCCTTAACCACCTTTTCAAGAAGAACAACCTCTATTGAAATAAGATATAATAGTGGTTACTTGAAACCTTCAATCTATTCGTCTCTATAAGTACTATTAGCTGGGCACTTAAGGGAGTTAAATAGATGAAGAAATCACGCTCCTTTATTGCTATAGAACGCAACCACGAGATCTAAGCCGCCTAAATTATTAATATGCAAGAATATCAGGCTAATTAACTCATCTTTATTAATAAGTCTAGTATTAATAAGAGAAATGGGCTATAATGCACTATATGGGCGCTGAAGGGAATTCAGCCAAAGAAGCTAATACCTGGAGGGAGCATAGATCGTGGCACTCAATTTTAAGTGCTTCCAGCCCTTATGATTAAGGGTATTCTGGGTCTATTGGTATATTAGGGCTATACTAATAGGGAATGCTTTATTGCCTTTATAAAGATTGAGGTTATTCCCAAAATAATACTATTCCCAGGGCCGAACTTAGTGCTAGTGATAGACAATATAAGCTTCTACTATCATGATAACCTCTAGCGGGTATATAATAAGGCAGGGGTTTAGCTTACATACCTCCCTCTATATTCCCTGGATCTTAACCCTATTAAGGCATCTCTTTAGTGATCTGAAGAAGTATATTTATTATTACTATTAGTATAAAGAAGATTAGTAGCATATAGATGATAACTAGAGGCAATCCCTTATTGATTATATATATAGTGTTGGTGCTTAGAAGGAAGTTATTGTAGGTTACTTTAGAAGGGCAATGATTCTAGAGCTGGGGTGAGGGTTTATTAATTAAATAGCTAGCTAGATATATAATTTAAAGCCCCTAATATGTATATATTACTTATATAAGATGATTTTAATAGTATATAGTGTGTAGCGTGGAAGCAATTTAAGTACTCTTAAAGTTGTACCTATGTGCTTAGATATGATAGGCATTATAACCCCCAACTAACAATACAGCCTTAACGCCCAGGGACTATAGGTATATCTATAAGTAGTATATAACAAAAGAGCCTTTCTTTAAATAAATCAAATGATACTATCATTAGGCCTATAAGTATAATAAAAGGTGGTTGCCCTGAAGTTGATTAGTTGGGGGTTATAATTTAGCTCACTTGTTACTATATCATTATACACCTCTTATATAGAAATCAGCATATTGCAATATTTGGTACTTATTGCTATATATACTCCTGCTTCCAGCAATCCTTAATAAACCATATAACCTACTACTTAGTGTATATGCCTTTATGGTATTGATATTTGATTATGACTTACTAGTGAGGATTCCTATTGCTATTAAAGGAGTAATGCCTTATATAATTCTTGCTTAGTAAGGGCGAGGGTTTAGATATAATACATACTATTCTTTTTGTCTATTTTTTTTGCTAGCTGAACTGTTTGGCCTTCTAGTTGCTTTTAATGAAGGTGTAAGTGGTGGTTGTGCAAGCGGGTATATATACTTGCTATTTATTCGCCTAACTTAATAATGCTATAATATTACTAGAAAAATCATGAATGTGATATAATTTTTGCTCCTAAAGAGCCTGCTTCTAAGCTTTATAATGATAGTCTTACTTTTTTAGTTAATATACTCTTTATTAAAGAATGTAGGTTTGTAGTTATAGTGTTTAGAATGAGGATATACTGGGTACTAGTCTTAAGATTCTTATAGCTACTAGTTATAACACCATACTATCACTTAGTTATAACTTTATAAGAAAAAAACATATACACAATCCAATTACTATACTAAATAAATTAAAGCTTCCTCTTTATTCTAATACTACGTTGGGCTTAGTAATACAGGGCCCTAAAGTTTCTGTTGAGGGAATCAATTATTTTTTAAGTTAGGGGAGGCGAGCCATGAGGCAACAACTTTAAAGGGCTATACACAGCCAGAGCGTAATATTAATGTTTTTGCACGCGTTTTGCAAACTTGCAAACTAGCATAATAACCGAACGCAATCAAAACGCCCTGCAACGGGCACTTCTTCAGCTTAACAAAGCTATTGCGCCCTGTAAGAATGCCCTTATATACCCTAAATACTATCAAATTAAGCCAGAATTTAAGCTTCCCTATTCTAGCAGTAAATATGCCCTAAAGGGCCTTGCTTGCCTAGGGTCCTGGGCTTAGTAAAGTCTCCTCTGCTAAGAAGCGTAACTCTTGAGCAAGAATCCTTCAGCGGCAACTATGAAGAAAGCTGCCCAGGTCCTCATTAAAGTAATGTTCCTTATATTAGCCATCTGGCTGTATCAAGAGGTCCCTAAGCAAGCATATACCTGCTTCCTAAAGCTCATAAGCCAGCCTAATTAATAACAACCTCTGCTTATAATCCCAGGCCTTCCAATAGCAAATATACGCAAGAAAGTTCTCTAGAAGCCCTTCCAACTTAAGGCTATCCAGGCACTACTGGTCGATATACATTAATCACCAGCTGAAGGCTGAAAGGCTGGCCGTGACGCCTTGGCTGATGGCGCCCCGGCAGAGGAAGGGGGTCCTGGGAGTATATACGCCTGCCTAGCTGCCCACATTGCTAGCGGTAGCAGCAGTAGCTGAATCAACTAGCTAGCTGCTATATAAACCCCACTAAGGGCATTTACAATAGCTAACGCAAGCTGACTAGTCTCGTTACTACTACTATTAATATTAATAATGTTCTTACTGCTAAAGCCGCTGCTTCCGCCCTGTGCATGTTTGGCTGCGGCCCCCAAAAAAGGGGGGGGGGCCGCCGGCCCCCCCCACCCACTAAGGGGGCGCCAAGGATATTATCATCCGGCCCAAGGTTTGAGAGAACATTTGCTAAATTATCTAACCCACCCGTCTTCCTCCCAATCTCTCGAATAAGTACCTGATTATATATACTTATAGGGATGTTTTCAATAAATATATTTTTCTGGCTTTTTTCAATTAAATCAGCCTACTTGATTAAGTCCTTATGGCTAAGTGCTAGATATAACCTATCCCCCCTCTTAAAACACCATAAGGCTAACTTGGCTTCTCTTCTGTAGTTGTGAAAAGTACTTACCCCTATTATAATACTTCTATCTTTGGCTTAGCCTTGTAAAATAGTTAGTTTTTACTTCCCTCATTATAGCAATTTCCTCTTGCATTATAGAGGACTTTTAGAGCTTTAAGGAGGACGATAGGATTGGCTAGGCTGATTATTCAAAGTAAGAGCATATTAATATCAGGCACTATCGCTTTAGCTATTCGCAGCCTTGGCGCGAAATAACGAGCCTTATCATCCTCTACAGCCTTTGCAATAGCAGCACCCTTAATATCACAAGATATAATACCAATAGAAGCCCGTCCTCCTCAACTAGAGGATGAGGATGTTATTAATCCCTCCTAGCACCCCAGGATCACACGGTAAGCAGTTAACAGCCGAAACAAATATAATATATCAAGTATATAGCGAGACTCTACTTATATCTGCCCCATAAGGCTAATTATTAAATCCTAAATCATCTTAAGGGCTGTCTCTTATAAAATCTTAGAGTGTTTAACTTTCCTAGTGGTAGCCTTCCTTAGCTGGATTAGAGTGCTGATATAGTTTTGGTTAATCTTATAACTATAAATAATCTTAGTAACCCGGGTCTTCAATTCCTTAAGCTATATGTTAAGAGACTTAATAAGAGTACCCCTAAATATTATTTTTAAAGCTTCCAAGTACTTTATGAGTACTAGAGGGGAGGTAATACCTCTGAACTAGCTAGCCTTGCTTAGAGTATATTTAAAGACTATCCTAATGTTAGTTAGGACTTTAATCTAAATAGGGGCTTCCTCCTAATAAAAGCTGGCTATAGCAACCTCCTTAGGGATCTCTATAATATTATCATTTGGGGGAAGCACCTGGTTGTTAAAGGGATTATAATTAAGAGCTTTAGTTAGGTCTGGCTCCTCCTGATCAGGCTTAGTAGGGCTACTCTCTAGCGGTAGTGCTGGCGGTAGCGGCGATGATAGCTTTACTGGGGCCTTCCTCTTTGTTGGAGCCTTCTTCTTTACTAGGGCTAACTGCTTTGCTAGAGCTAGTATAGCTAACTTAATAGTCTGGGTCTTCTTTATAGTAGAGCCGCCTATTGATATAGATTTAGTATTCCTCCTCTTTAATAGGGCTATTCTGGTGGTTTTAACTAAACTATTATTAAAGGCAATTTATTATTTTGGCTAGGAGTGCAGTTGGTAAGGACTTATGGTTAGGGGCTATAAATTAATATATAAAATTAACCTTAGCTTAGGGGCAATACTTAAAGACCCTATTTAGAATATTATTAGCTATGGTGATATATTACATAAAGAGGGCATTGGATCAACCTGTATATAGCTCTAATAGGGTGTTAGCAACCTTAATTGATCCTAACGGTAGGTTATAGGGTGATAATTAATGTTTAGGGGTAACCGCTATATATGCTACAAGAGATACTATAATTCTGAGTGGTAATAGTTGTAAATGTATGATGATAATATTAACATTATATGCGTTAATGCTGAAGGGATGCTGATTTGTATAGGGAACGGGTGTGTGTCAACATGTGTGCGTCACTAGCGCGTTTTTGGCACTCTCGCTTGCAAATCAGAATAATTATACCAACAGGACCCACAGGACCCACAGGACCTACATACTAATTATACCAACAGAACCAACACACATATACACTAGAAATCGAGTTAGGCGGTGAGGCGCCGAGTCTGGCCAGGTCCATGGCTTCGCGCCTGATGCCGTCGTCAAAAGGATTCTGCAGGGCAATTAGCACGACTACCACCTACTTGTAAGAGGTACCTAGCGCTCTACAATGGTGTTGTGAGCTAAAGAGCACCCGGGCTCAATTTTGACTCGATCCAGCGGCCGCCTGAGACACCGCTTCCCCGGTATCAGCTTCTCGGGCTTGTCAAGGTAATGCATCACTCTCTGATCTATCAGCGAATATTTTGGGTGGCTGGGCCCCTCCAGAAATCATATGGCTCTATCGTGCCTGATACCAGCCGACAGCGGTCCGATGATCGTGTACAACACCTGGTGTCTTGGCAGAAGCTTACACCTCTTGGAAGCTGAATGAGCGCCGGGGGGCATTAAAGTCACCGGCTCCTGGAGTCACGGTATATTCGCTTAATGCCTACTTAAGGTCAGGAGATGCTTGTGATGTGCGGTTGCATCCAGGTTTGCCTGGTGGTGGACATCGGGTTCTCCCTGCTGCGCACGCGTATACTCAGACGAGCATTACGCACTCACTGCATGGCGACATCCATGTTGGACTCTCCATAACCCCATGGATGTGTACAATTGAGATTGAGGAATCCATTGGCAGGTGGTGTTGATGTCTCTGCTGTGTGGAAATTTCGAGAGCTCGAGCCGAGCGTCGGCAGGCGCGAAGACGATGTGCTGAGGTTGCAGCGGCGCAGTGGGAGAACAGTCTAGAAAGATGTGGTTGACACATGCATGTGACCCGAGACTGTAGTATTGTGTGCATGACTGCAGGCGATGCATATGATGCGGGCAGTTGGTTGCTTCCTGTCTACATAGTACTCTGCATAACCATTGGCAGGTTGTATATATTCTTTCATTACTTAGACTTTTAAATTAATTACCCCAGGTCTGTATGTAATTTGGTTTTGGATATCCCGCACGCAATTGCGTCATCCACTCCGGCATCCCCACCAAATGCTGCACACTATACCACCGGTAGGGCGATCAACAGCAATGCACTGCGTGTAACAACACAGCACCCGAGCAGGACCCTGGCTGGCTCCAAGCCTGGGCATCAGAGCCCAGGCATCAGACTTTTGGGCGCTGCCCCACCTGCCCAGTGCCTTGGCTTTTACAGTGTTGCAGGGTTGGGTTTGGGTTTGCATATGCTTTGGGGTCCCTCTGGGAGCTGTGTGACCTTTGCAGCTGTCACCTGATGCCAGCAAGGAAAAAGCCTGTCCGTCACCGTCTCCGTCTGCGTCACCGTCTCTTTCACCGTCCAACCCATTTCAGTTCTCAAAACGCTTCTTTTCTCCCTCCAGACTCAGCCACCATCCACCACAGCTGCCACACCATCTCAGGAACAACCGTCGCCTACGATGTGAGAGAAACAAGGTCGTCACCACCAACCAAGTGGCATGTATAGCTGTTGTCGCTGCATGTCTCACTTTTCTTGAGTCCAGCGTCTCGCTTATTTTGCCACTGTTGCTGTCGCTGCTCATACTCGTTACTATTAGCTAGCCCGAGACACTCATCTCTCACGCATCCATTTGAAATCATCTCTCATTCCAATCACCTTCACATATCATGTCTTCCTTCAGAGACATTCCCGACGACGTCCTCAACCGCCTCACCGGCGTCTCGGGCTCCCTGAACCAGAGAGACGACGACCACGAACGAGTCGCTGCCGTCGTGGCAGAGCACCTGCCTGACGGCTACACGGCCGCCTTTGACGGCTTCGACGGTACTGCCGCCGCCGCCCACGACTCCTCTAGCAACGGGCCGGTCGGGACAGGCTCGGTCCCGGAACAGGCCGTCGATGACTCCGAACAGCCCGCCGAATCCTCACTCCGTCTCCAGGGAGGGGACATCCACCGGGAGCTGTTCAAGATCCCCGCCCAGCTCACTGGCCTCCAGCGCTCAATGACCTTCTCACACCCTGTGCGCTCCGAGACGCCCGCCAACGAGATGACTGCTGGCGACATCAACCATATCCAGGGCTTCCGTAGGCACCATGTCATGCAGAAGCAGAGGTCCCAGCAGCCCCGCGGCTTCCAGGGCGGCACCAGCATGCCCATCACCCGCAGCTTTGTCGAGTTCCTCGACCTCTACGGCGCATTTGCCGGTGAGGACCTCGCTGACTCGGAGGACGAGGGCACCACTGATGAGGAGACGACGCCCTCCGAGCAGGCCACCGAGGACCACAACGCCGCCACCGAGTCCAGCCCCCTCATCCCGCGCCGGCCCCACCACGTCAGGAGGAAGTCGTCGCGTGTGCTGAGGCGCCAGGGCGATGCCTCCACCACAAAGACCTTCCTGACCCTACTCAAGGCCTTCGTGGGCACCGGCATCATGTTCCTGCCAAAGGCCTTTTACAACGGCGGCATCCTGTTCTCCTCCCTGTGCCTCGTCTGTGTCGCCGCCATCTCCATGTGGGCCTTCCACCTGCTCCTCAGGTGCCGGACCTCTTGTGGCGGCTCCTACGGTGAGATCGGCGAGGTCATCGCCGGGCCCTGGATGCGCAATGTCATCCTGACCAGCATCACCCTCTCGCAGCTGGGCTTCGTCTGCACCGGCCTCGTCTTTGTCGCCGACAACTGGTTCAGCTTCCTGGCCGCAGTCACAAACGGCGCCAGCACCCTCGACACCAAGGTCCTCATCGCCCTGCAGGCGCTGCTGCTCGTCCCGCTTAGCTTCATCCGCAACATCTCCAAGCTTGGCGCCGCCGCCACCCTCGCCGACGTCTTCATCCTCATCGGCCTGTGCTACATCTGGAATTACGACACTGCCCACCTCATCAGGGAGGGCATGAACCCCACCGTGGAGCTCTTCAACCCGCGCGCCTACACCCTGACCATCGGCGCCTCCATCTTCACCTTCGAGGGCATCGGGCTTATCATCCCCATCCACGCCTCCATGCGCCACCCCGAGAAGTTCGAGTACCTCCTGGGCCTGGTCATGCTCATCATTACCTGCATCTTTACGTCCGTCGGTGCTCTTTGCTACGCCACCTTCGGCGACCGCACCCAGATAGAGGTCATCAACAATTTCCCCCAGGACTCGCGGCTCGTCAACGCCGTCCAGTTCCTCTACGCCCTCGCGGTCCTCATCGGCAATCCCGTCCAGCTCTTTCCCGCCATGCGTATCCTCGAGGGCCGCATCTTTGGCCACCGCAGCGGCAAGAAGGACCTGCTGACCAAGTGGAAGAAGAACGCCTTCCGCACGTCCCTGGTCGCCGTCTGCTGCGCCATCAGCATCGGCGGCAGCACCAACCTCGACCGTTTTGTCGCCCTCATCGGCAGTGTCGCTTGTGTCCCGCTCGTCTATGTATACCCGGCATTCCTGCACTACAGGGCTGTCGCCAAGACGCCAAGTGAGAAGATCGGGGACCTGGTACTCATGGTTTTAGGGGTTGTGGGTATGTTTTACACGACGGTCATTACTATTTCGAGCAGTTTTGCGTGAGATTTGTGCATCACGGATGATAATTCATGGAGTTTTCTGTAATGGGAGATACGCCAGGGAGAAAAGGTGCTAGCGAACAAGCTTTTTTTTTTAAGCATGATTTGGGGCATCTGGGTAAAGTGGGTGGTTGGAAAAGTCACATGGCTCCACGATTTGAGCCGGCGCTTTGGCAATGAGAAGAGAGGTATGCATGCGAGACGCAAAAAAAAAAAGGAGCACCGGCAAGCGAGAAATACAGGGGAGAAACGGGAACTCACATGAACACGCAAGTGAGGCGGCATATCATTGGGCTCGATTGAACATGTGGGCATGTGTGAATTCTTTGTAGCATTTTCTGTTAACGTTTTTGTTTGGAGACGGCGCTTGTCAGCGTGTGTCAGCGCACAGTACACGGACGGGTAGGTATGGCTCTTGGCTATCTCAACAATGGACCCAAAATTCAAAACCATAACTACGCTCCTGGAATCGTGAAGTCTTGTAATAGCCATGGCCAAAGTTAGCCAGCCGAGGCACAAGTAGCTTTACCTAGGTGCCCGGCCTGCTCCCAAAGCCAAAGAGGAAGCCAGAGCTAGTCCCTCCACGGGTCAACATCATACTCCACATCCGTCCGGATGACATACTTGGCCGTCGGCCGGTCCTCGCGCCGCACCCCGGTGCCCTCGTGCAGCAGGCTACCCTCGGTCTCGCCGTGCGGGAACATGGCGACACTGCCCTGGATCGGCCGAACGGGGTACGCAACAAGGGTGCCCTCGCGCGACGAGGGGAGGAAGAAGGTCGTCTCGCCCGCCGAGAACTCGTCGTTGAGGTACACCAGGAAGGTGAAGAGGGACGATTGTTTTGCGCCGGGAGGGCTGGCGTCGTACTGGTATGTGTCGTCCGGGAGGATACCAGAGGGGGGCCAGGCGCCGTCTGGGCAATCACCATGAGTATGCTTGATGACAAAACAGACGGCCGCGACGAGAACAGAAAACCTTACCAATGTGCGCCCGGTACTCCGCCCCCGGGACGTACCGATACACCCGGAACCGCCGGTTCAGCCCCCGGACCTTCCGGCCCCCGACCCTCTCCGGAACAAACGGCTCTACCCTGGCCCAGAGGACCCGGCAGAACTCCTCGTCCGCGACCCAGTAGAAGTTGTGCGCGAGGATACTATTCTCGGTCGCGGCGGCGACGCTGTCCCCGCCAGGCCTCACGGGCGCATCGGGCGCGAACCCGACCGCCTCGGCGGCGCCGACGATGCGCTCGCACTCGTCGGGCGAGAGCACGTCCCTGAGCAGGTTCAGGCCCGGCACCGTCGGGTGCAAGTGGTGCGTCGTCACCGGGGCCGCCGGGGACGAGGGCGCGGCCAGCGCGACGGCCCCGTCCAGCGAGGCGTAAACCGTCGCGGGGTGCTTGTTGGGCGGGTTGCGCTCCGGCCCTGGCACGGTCTGGATGACGCGGAAGCGCGAGCGCGTGCCCGGCGGCAGCAGCGGGGAGAAAGTGGCCAGGGTGCCGTCCAGAACCGAGTCGTAGACCATCCTGCGCGGGCGCGACGGGTCGCGGAGGTCCCACGCCGGGCGGACGACCATGGGGCCGGGCTGCTGCTGCTGCTGCTCGGGCGGAGACGGCCCGCCGCTGCTGCCGCCGCCGCCGGTGGGGTCCGCCGGGGAGTGGTCCACGGGCCCCGTGACGCGCAGGATGGCGTCGAGCACCCTGAGCGTCTCGGCCTGCGCCTCGGTCCGCCGCGACCTCCCCTCGCGCTGCTCCGCCAGCCCGCTGATGACGTCCAGGTCGCGCACCCACCGGCACAGGGCGCCCAGCTTGGGGGACTGCCCGCGGATGCGCATCTCGGCCAGGAGGACCCGCGCCTCGGTGTAGCCACCGTCCGCGAGGGCGCCGCTTATGCGGGAGGTGAGGTTTGCGTCGGCTGCGGGTCTGTTAGCGCACTCTTTTCCTTTTTATTTTCTTTTTCCATCCCTATCTTTGTCACGGTATTTCCTCGTTTTAATTGGTCTGACGTGGTGATCAATTCACTGCCAGCGGATGATAGGCGACGAACCTGCGGCATTGAATCCTGTGGTGCACGCCTTGCGGAACTCGAACACGGCCGTCCTCAGGTCCCTGCACGCCTTGGACTTGATGAGCCCCGGGTTCTCCACCAGCGCCCTCAGCGTCTCGACCGTGATCTCGAGGTCCTCCTCCGCGACGACGGTGCTGAGGAGTTTTGGTTCGAAAGAGGCGGCGGCGGCGCCGACGGTGGGCAGGACTGGCGTGGCAGGCGACTGCTCCGTCTTGATCTTCTTCACCGCGCAGAGCTGCTGCGCCTGCGCCTGCTGCTTGCGCTTCTGCTTCGACTTGGACATTTCGAGATGTCTGCTCCGGCCAAATCAAGAAGATGTAGAAGGGTGTATAGTATATACGGTAATGACGGTTGACAGATGAGATAGATCGACTGGTCTGTGATGGTCGGCCAAGACGAATTTGGAGATCATGTTGGGCAGTCACGTGATGAGCTGAGGGTGGTCTGATCCCATCGCAGTGGCGAAAAGCATATTCGGGTTTGAGCTCGTGCCTGAAACCAGATATCGGGGGACAGTTGATGAAGGATTGCACGGCAAAAGATGACTGATGCAAAAACATGCATTTGTATCACTTGGCACTATCAAATTGTCATCATTTTTTGAATCGAGGAGCCACTATATGATGCCTCAACCACGCTCAGGATCGTGGGTGCATCTATTTTCCCTGTAGCATACAATCATCGCGACATGTTCCGAGACGTTCCACTGGTAGAATTTGTAGGTAAACGGTGTTGATATTCTTGTCACCGACGAGGCTATGTATAAAACAGTTGTAGACCACAGCACCTGCTATAACAGCTCTAGCCCAAAAACGTCTATACCCTCCTTCTAATGCCCTCTTGTTTCTGCTCTAAGTCTTGTCTCGTATAATGCCACCCCCTAGACTCGATCTATGCCTATGCACCCTCCGGTAGCGACTCTTCAGTAAGATTACCATTAGTATATGTATCCTCCGCCCCCAGCCACTTGGACATCACCCGCACCGCCTCGCCATACTCAACGCCCAGACTCCCAGGCGGCTGGAACGGCGGCGGCTTGTCCCACGCGTGCTTCGCCCCGGGCACCACCCTGTAACCGACCTCCTTGCCCCTGGCCTTTAGCCTCTCGGCGAAGACCTTGCCCTCGGCGAGGAGCATGTCGTATTCGCACAGGCACAGCTGCACGGGCGGCAGCCTGTCGACGAGGTGGTCGGGCATCAGGCCGGGCGAGAGCAGCGGGTTGTCCAGGTTGGCCTTGAGCTCGTCGGGCGGGTAGATGTAGGAGGCGTCGAAGATGTCGGTCAGGGACCTCGGCAAGGTCATCTCGGGCTTGCTGCAGGTCAGGCGCTTGCGGGGACGCGACATTGTCCAGTCCAGCAGCGGGTAGAAGAGCATCAGCCCCACGGGCTGCGGCGTGTCCGCATCGGCCGCCTTGGGGATCTTGGAGCCGCCCTCGCCCGTCGAGAGGGTCAGCTTCGACATGGAGTCGGTCAGCGCCGGCTCGATCTTGTAGCCGAACCTCTCGTAGTCCTGCAGCAGCGTCCAGCTCGCCAGGGCCAGGGTCCCGCCGGCAGAGAAGCCGGTGAGGATGATCTTGTCCGGGTCTATCCAGAACTCGTCCGCCCTCCGCCATATCTGCAATATCGCGTCCGCGCAGTCTTCGACCGGCGTGGGGAAGGGGTATGTCGGCGCCAGGCGGTACTCGACGGAGAAGACCACCGCGCCCAGGGCCTGCATGACGGCCATGGCCCACCTCCCGTCATCTGTGCCCTGGCCCAGCACGAACCCCCCGCCGTGGAAGTTTATGATCGCCGGCCGCCGGGATGTTGGGTCGGGCTGGGGGTTGAGCGCGGAGGGGATCTTGTCCATCGGGCTGTCGACGAGGCCCGACGGGGTTGTGGGCAGGGATAAGGAGCTCTTTGACTTGATGGGTTGGGACGACCTGAAGGACATCCGGGAGGATAGCCTCGACAGGGAGGGTCGCAGAGACCCAGCCTTGTCCCCGTTGTCGTCTGCACTCCCGCGAATCGAGTTCCTGGAAGGGAAGCGCGAGAGGGTGGGCTTGAGGGAGCCCCCGGAGTCCTCCGCGCCGTCCTTGCTCGTCTTCTTTTTGAGCGACCTCAGACTGCCCCTCGAGCTCCTCCTCGACAGGGGGCGGTCTGGCGTCCACACCTCTGCCCTGATCTTCTCCTTGCCTTTGTATTTCCCGGAAAGGGTCGAGTCGAAGTATACGGTCTTGTGGGGTGATGGGACGGCGGGTGAGGCCATGTTGCCCATGCCAAAAGCCACTGACGCCCCGGTGCGGTAGGCATATGCACGGGCGGCTAAGGACCATCTTGAGGACTGCTCGAGGGGGTTGTGGTAGGCGTCGAGGGAGGGCTTCTCGACTGCGTCCTTGGCCTCCTGGGTGACATCTGGCTGCTCAGCCAGGGTGGCAGCGGCGCCCTCGGACATGTTCCGACTTTCTTGTTGTTTTCTGGTTGATTCGGTTTTGTTTTCTTTCTTGCTCGGTAGGGACTGTGTGTTGTTGTTGTTGACTTGGTGCTGCAACTCTGGCGACGTGGATGCTGTTTCGCTTAGCTGGGAAAAGAGGTAGCCTGGTGTTTTTCAGACGACGGGGTACAAACAAGGATACGTCATGTCATCATTCTGCGACAGGTCTAAGCGAAGGTGGCTTTTGTGCTGGAGACAGCCAACCCCATCATGGTGTCTCAGGGGTATCTAGGATGTCGGTGGTATTAGGTGATAGGGAAGTTGATCAGTCAATTGGTGTACTTATGATGGTGAGATTAATACAGTAGGTGGGTGAGTGGGTGGGTGGGCGTGTAATGACTGGGGGATTATCCGGGGTCACCCCTCAGCAAGGCACGACGAGATGGAGCCTGACCGTGGAGTTTTGGATCGCACTGGAACAGCCAGCCGCAGAATGGAACGGCAGGACCAGAATGATGAGCAGGCAGAGGTGCAGACCACCAGCTTTTTCGCACAGTCCAGGACGGGCACCGCAAATCAGATCATCCCCTCTGGTGCTGAACCGGGCGTAAAGTAAACCCGGCTCTTGGTAGTCTCTCTCATTGGTATGGGGAATCCGGGAGCAGATATGATTTGAGTATAATCCATGTTTCATTCCACGATACGCCGAAGTAACACCCCACGGCGACCGAGCCTCCTGCACTCAGGATTCAGCATTCAACAGTTGGAGCGAGGGTGTTACGTCATGCTACCCCAGTCTCGGGACGCGCCGAGCACGGGCCACCCTGACGTCGTGGGCGGGTTTGGTTGGTGCGTTTGATGGGTGGGCCAACAACGGGAGGAGCTTTTGTTCCGGTCGATCCGTAAACATTGAAGACACAGAGGGGACTGCGACTGAGGACGGTTGATCAATCAGCCAGCCAGCCAAACAACCGTCATATTCTGCAGAGGTTCGCTGCCGTCACTCTGGGAGGGGCCCTGGTCTGTCTCATCTGCCCCAAGCATGGTCAATCTCGCCATCTCGTCACGCTACGTCCGCAGGCTCATGCCCTGCTCCACTGCCATCAACAACAGTCTCATTAACGACATTGTTCAATCAAGGTCACATTGGCAGCCATGGCAGTCGTGGCAGGCAAGCCGTTGCTTCTGACGCGAGTCTAGTTCCTACAGGCAGACCAACAGTCCGCTAGCATGCCATCAGCCTGGCAACGTCTTGTGTGGCAGAGTCAGCGCGGCCCGGCGTTAGATCTGGCAGGGCCAAGGCAGGCCAAGCTGGTGGACGCCCTCCCATGTGTCACCGTCAAGCTATTGGCGTTGCGAATCAGCGTCTTGGCAGGGCCGCCGCCTTCAACGACAAGCCACGCCAGCAGCCCAGGCCCTGTTTTTCCAATGTCCATCGTGCAAGACAGCGCGCGTCCGCCAGGGATGAGCCGTGTTGCTGTGCACGGCTGGTCGTGTCACTTGACAACGGCGGATGAATAATATGCAGCGGCGACGGTCCAACGGTACGGAGTAGTGCCGGGCTGGCCATTGCTAAGGTTACCGTTGCTTCCGCCACGCCTCCGAGGTCTCCGGCACTTCTGCACTAAGTTCTTACTCGCCAGACACGACGTCCCCAGCTGGCGTTGGCGCGCAGTACCAAGCTTTGCTTGATGGCTCTTGGCAGTTGCTACACGGTATGACTTGCCGTGAGCCGACCGAATCCTGCCGACCTGGCATCTCACTTGCAGATTTCCCCGTGCTTGGTAAGAGGAGCCATGCGCCTGGATTGTGTGTGGACGTAAATGGCAATCATGACCCGTCCATCTCAGATCCGGTGACCTTTTCGTTTTTGTCAGAAAAGAAATCCTTGGGGCGGATCAACAAACAACATGTGAACTCAACAAAAGTCTGGGAAGACAGAGACAGCCCGACATACAGCCAGGCATATCGCCCAGGGACCAACCCCTGCGGGTCTACTCCGACCTGCTGCATGTGACCAACAATATCTGCACCGGGTGCCACTGGGAGTGGTGATAATCAGCCGCCAGGAAAGGCCTGGACCGGGCCGTCGTCCAATTTATTTTATAACGCATTGTTCCCGGTTGCACGTCTGAGTGGTTTTGGCGGGGTAGATATCTGGGCCACTTCTTTTCCCAGCCAGCCACCAGAGTGACCGCATTGGTTACATTGATTGACATGCTACGAAAAAAGACGGAGACATGAGGCTCGACTCGGTACGTACCTACACTCGACATGCACACCCGGTAATAAACGCCCTCTCGTAACTGTGGCACGCACTTTACGACACTTTCACGTCATAAGACCCACTACCAATCGTGACGGTTCCTTACCTAGTGTAGACTGCTCACTTGCTCGCTTCCTCTGCCAACATCCCGGCACTCGCCGCCTAAACAGCCAAATCGTCCAGTCCCGGTGTTACATTCCTCGGCCCCGGGATCGACCCGATTTTCCGTAACCACGCCCTTTTAGGGACCATGCTGGTTCTCGCACAGGCTTTCAACCGACCAGGCGGAGACGAGGGAGAAGGCGATGTCGCGACCAGGCACGGAAGTCTGTGGAACCCCGGGAAACCAAGGAAAGGTTCGCAATCCAGATCTTCGAGCCACGCTTGCTGCACCTCTTACGTCGCTATTCTCTTTCTCCCCGTCCAATGCCCTCCCCATCATGTCTCTATCCTTGTGCCTTGCGGCTGGTCCGGATCGACATTATCGGCCTCGGTCAGGCACACACACTACATAGTACATAGAGTTCTCACTAGCCAGCCACACATGCATTTCGACCATTAATACCCTCCTTGGCCCCGCCCTCCATTACTTTTGCCCCCATTCAGACGCGCACTTCTTTATTTCTCAGCTTCCTCCCCAGGACGTGATACCCTTACCCCCACACTCTTCCTCCGCTTCTGAGAAAAGCATCCTGCTAATCCATCCTGTTGTTGTTCCCTCCGTTTAGATGTCCTGCTTCTGTGCGGACAAGAACAAGGAACAAGAACAAGCCTTAACATCCACAACTACAACCACCAAGAGCGTCAGGGCCGCCAGTAATACCGTCACCACGGTCAACTCCCAGAACAACATCAAAGCCAACACTGCCAGCACTCCTGGCCGCCTGACAAAGGAGATGACAGCCCTGCAAAACGCGTTCAGGGCCTTGTCCCCACGGTCCAGTGCTGACCATGGCGCGAGGACAAGCGTCGATGGCCACATCAACGGCCACGCTCGTAGCTCCTCAACTGGCTCCAGCCGGGGGAGTACGGGCAAGGCCAGCCGTCGCACCGAGGACAGGAACGCCAGGAAGGAGACCAAGGCCCTCAGACTGCAGGCCGAACGCGAGGAGATTGAGGAGAGGAGGAAACTCGAGGACCAGCTGGCCATGCAGGAGGAGGACGAGGAGACCCGCGCCAGATACGGCTGGGCCATGGACGCCAAGGAGCTTCTGACCGTCAAGGAGGTTACAGAACTCCCTGCCGGTACAGAAGTCACCTTCCGCGCCCGTATCCATCACCAGCGCAACGTCTCAAAGCACCTCGACTTCCTGCTCCTCCGCGACCAGACGCACTCGGTCCAGGGCGTCCTGCAGCACGACACCCCCCACTTCGTCAAGTGGGTCCAACGCCTCGAGCCCGAGTCGCTTGTCCAGGTCACGGGCACGCTCCAGGTGCCTCCCGAGCCAATTCGCTCCGCCACCCACAAGGACCTTGAGATCAAGATCTACTCGGTCCACATTGTCAACCCAGCCCACGACCTGCCCTTCGACAACTACGAGCCCCCAGAGACAACCCAGGCCCGCCTGAGCAACCGTATCCTCGACCTCAGGCACCCCAGCAACCAGGCCCTGTTCCGCATCAGGGCCATGGTCACCCGCAAGTTCCGCGAGGTGCTGGACCGCCAAAACTTCATCGAGATCCAGACCCCCAAGCTGCAGCCCGCCGCCACCGAGAGCGGTGCCGAGGTGTTCAAGGTCAACTACTTCGGGCGCCGCGCCTTCCTGGCCCAGAGCCCCCAGCTGGCCAAGCAGATGACCGTTTCCGCCGACTTTGGCAAGGTCTATGAGGTAGGTTGCTGGCCCTATATCCCCTTCCTATTTGGGAGCCCACTCCTCTCTAGGTGATCCGTCTCGCTTGACGGCATCCCCTCTTGACGAGCTCGGTTGCCATTGGGCAAACTGCCGACCATCTCGGGCACGCAATGTGGCTAACCCAAAACAGATCGGTCCAGTATTCCGTGCTGAGAACTCCAACACCAAACGCCATCTGACAGAGTACACCGGCCTGGACATCGAGATGGCCATCCAACGGGATTACCACGAGGTGATCCACGTGGTGGACGGGTTCATCAAGGAGGTTTTCCGCACTCTCCAGTCCATGCCCGAGCTCCAACTTGTGCGTGAGCGGTGGCCGTCCGAGGATATCGTCTGGCTCGAAGAGACGCCCATCATCCCCTTCACCGAGGGCCTTCAGATGCTGCGCGACGACGGAATCGATGTCGAAGAGGAGGATTTGTCGACCAGGAACGAGATACGTCTCGGCGAACTCGTCAAGAAGAAGTACCGGACCGACTACTACGTCCTCGACAAGTTCCCAGCCAACGCCCGACCGTTCTATACCCACAAGGACGACACTGATCCGAAATGGACCAACTCCTTCGACATATTCATCCGTGGCCAGGAGATCTGCTCGGGTGGCCAGCGTATCCACGACGCCGCGAAGCTGCGTGAGAACATGAGGCAGATGGGCATTGCGGAAGACGGCATGGAGCACTACCTCGCAGCCTTCGACCTCGGCGCCCCACCCCATGGCGGTGCTGGTCTGGGCCTGGAGCGTATCCTGGCCTGGACCCTGCAGCTTGTGGACGTGCGATACGCGACTCTGTACCACCGCGACCCCAAGTCCTTGCCAGAACGAAGCGTGCGCCTCCCCCACCCCGACTGCGACACCAAGCACATCAAGCCGGAGGGAGTGAACAAGTACCCAATTGAGAAGCTCATTGCCAACTATGGCGACGCTACCAACACGTCATGGCTGGATGACCGGTTCGAGATCTGGCGCCACGACACCACTGGCGCAGCGGTGGGGTTCGTCCGGAAGGACAGGTTCGCTATGATAACCGGCGACCCCCTGTGCGATCCTTCTCAGGTCAAAGAGGTTGCAAAGGCATTTGTCAAGTATGTCGAGAAGGAACTGAAGCTCACGCCCATCTGGATGTTGGTCTCCGAGTCGGTGCAGGAAGTTCTTGGCCGCAACCTGGGGTGGCGCACTCTGACCTGCGTCGAGGAGCAGCGCGTGGACGCTGACAAGCACGCCGCTGGCCCGCAGGGCCGTGAGGCGCGCAAAGTCGAGCGCGAGGGCATCAGCATCGACGAGCTACGGCCTGACGACGACTTCATCCGCCGGGCCGACGCCGCCATAGTGCAGTGGATGGAGAACCGCAAGGGCAAGAAGCAGGTGCACCTGACCGAGATCAGACCGTGGGTCGACATGGAACATCGCCGGTATTTCGCCGCGCAGAAGGACGTCGAGGAGGACGGCAAGAAGGTCAAGAAGATTATGGCCATGGTGGTCCTGGCGCAGCTCGCTCCCCGCCACGGCTGGCAGGTCAAGTGGGCCCTCGACTTCCCCGGCACGCCGTCGGGCGTCATTGAGGCCACCATCCAGACGGCGCTGGCCGCGCTCCACGGGCCCGTCACCTTTGGCGCCGGCGTCAGCGAGAAGCTGATCCCCGGTGCGCACCTGGGCGGTGTCCGCGCCAAGTTCCTGGCCAAGACATACGACACCATTACCAAGAGCCTAAGGCTCAACAAGAAGAGCGAGTTCCGCGAAAAGTTTGGCGCATACGGCGAGCCCATCTATATCTGCTACCCTCGGCTGGGTCTCGGCGTGCGGGACTTCAAGCAAATCATCCAGTTTTTCGAAGACTAAGTGGCGGCGGGGGGTGTTAGAGGGTGGTGGCACACAAGAGACACCCTGTGGAGGTTAGATGGATACCCGCTAGAGAGAGAGCGAGAGCAGAGGGAGAGATGCCACCATTTGCATGTTTCCAAACGGGAATCGTGGACGTCGAGCACACCGTCTGGGACGGGACACTCCATAGTCGAGAAGTGCGTTCGGGCGTTACATGGTCTTTATTTTGCCCAGTCTTGTTTTCTTTGTTTCTTACTTCTGCGCCATTACCGAGTACCCCAAAGAAGCAAGTATTATGAGATTAGTTTCTGTACAGCATGCGAGGCCATTGTAATGAGAGCAAAGATAGACGAGCACCTGATAGATACCACAAAAATGAGCAATTCTTTGCTACTAGTCTTACTCCTTATATCTCATAACTGCTCTTCATGGTGTCCGAATCCCGTCGTCATGGATCTCCCACAAAGCTGGCCTAGGTATGGCTGCCGACTTCTTGGCCGGCCCGATTTGCGGGCGGCCATGACTGGACTGGACTGCCCCGTGCTGAAGCGCTCGGCTGCAGTGACACCCGCCGGTTAAACCGGCTGAATAGCACTGCATGCATTAGCCCCCCGCACATGTGCGGTTCCTCGTCCTTGGCGCAAGCTTGTGACTCAGCATATATTCTCACGATGGTCTGTCTCATATGGACCTGAGAAGGCTTTACGCTGATCCTGGGGGATACAGCAAGTGAGACCTCTCTCTCATCCCACGCAACCATCCATACCGGATCACCACGCCATAAACACCATGCCTCCCATCCGCAACCCCATCCTCCCCGGGTTCAACCCCGACCCGTCCATACTCCGGGTCGGAGATGACTACTATATCGCAACGTCGACATTCGAGTGGTTCCCCGGCGTGCAAATCCACCGCTCCAGGGATCTTGCAAACTGGGAACTGGTATGCCGCCCGCTGGCGCGCAAGTCTCAGCTCGACATGCGCGGCGACCCGGATTCATGTGGGATTTGGGCTCCGTGTCTGACGCACGATGGTAAGCTACCAAAAACCTAGAAAATGATCGGTTAGGGAGCACGCCTCAGTCTTTGGGTGTTTTCCGCCAAGTAGCTGGGAAACCTCGGCTGACAAGTCCCAGGCGACAAGTTCTGGCTCGTCTACACAGACGTCAAGCGCAAGGATGGCAGCTTCAAGGATGCGCACAACTACATCGTCCACAGCCCCAGCATCACGGGGCCCTGGAGCGACCCGGTCTACGCCAACAGCAGCGGCTTCGACCCGAGCCTCTTCCACGACCCCCAAACGGGCAAGAAGTGGTTTGTCAACATGCTCTGGGACCACCGGCGCCGCGGCGGCCTACTGGGCAACTCTGCGTTTGAGGGCATCGTCCTGCAGGAGTTCGACCCGGCTCTTGGGAAACTCGTCGGCCCCAGGAAGAACGTCTACCCGGGGTCGGAGCTCGGCCTCGTGGAGGGCCCGCACATGTACTGGCGCGAGGGTTGGTACTACCTCCTGACTGCGGAGGGCGGCACCGGGTATGGACACGCCGCGACACTCGCGCGGGCGAGGGACGTATGGGGCCCGTACGAGGACCACCCTGATAAGCACATCCTCAGCAGCAAGGACCACCCACACATAGCGCTGCAGCGCGCCGGGCACGCGGACATCGTGGAGACCAAGGACGGGAGGACGTATCTCGTCCACCTGTGCGGCAGGCCCATCACCCAGGAGCGCAGGTGTGTCCTCGGCCGGGAGACGTCAATCCAGGAGTGCTACTGGGGGGAGGACGGCTGGCTGTACGTCAAGGGCGGGCCGACGCCGAGCCTGTGGGTGGACGTCCCCGGCACGAGGGATGACGACAAATACTGGGCCGAGTGCAGATATACGTTCGAAGGCGGCGAGGAGGAGGCGCTGCATAAGGACTTCCAGTGGCTCCGGACGCCCGAGCCGGAGAGGATATTCAAGGCCGGCGGCGGGAAGCTCATCTTGTTTGGGCGGGAGTCCATCGGCAGCTGGTTCGAGCAAGCGCTCGTGGCGAGGCGCCAGACTCACTTTAGCTACGACGCCGAGACGGTGGTTGATTTCCACCCGGAGGACGAGCGCCAGTTTGCGGGGCTGACGGCCTACTACTGCCGGTTCAACTTCTTCTACCTGACCGTGACGGCCGACTCGGAAGGGGAGAGGGAGCTGCTGGTCATGATCTCGAACGTGTCGTGGCCAGGCGGGTACCTGGACAAGGAGCCCTTGCTCCAGCCGGTCAAGATACCGAAGGAGGGGAAGGTGAAGCTGGCACTGACGATCCGGGGCCCGAAGCTGCAGTTCTTTTATGGGCTTGAGGGTGGGGAGATGAAAAAGGTCGGGCCTGTGCTGGACGCGTCGATCTTGTCTGATGAGTGTGGCGGTCACCAGGTGCAAGGGTCATTTACTGGGGCTTTTGTTGGTGTGGCTTGCTCGGACTTGAACGGTCTGGCTAAGGAGGCGACATTTGATCATTTTGTCTATCGGCCCGTCAAGCATGAGTCGGATCGTTATGAGATCTGACGAGGACAAACTGGTTGAATAATGCTAGAATCAATAAACTCAACGCTTGGCACAAAATGCCCTGCCAGCGCCGCCCTCCCCGACCCGAACGCCTGGTTTGCTAATCTCGACTTCAAAAAACCGAGTTTCTAGTGCCCAGGTGATGAGAGTCCCCGATATATGAATCACCGACAGAAATCCACAGTATCAGAAAGCGCCCAATACGCTGCAGGCTGCCACTGACGCACCCGAGCGAACTGCAATTGCACACCCCTAGTGTTCAGTCGAGCGACAACGAATGATACTGATCACCATTCTGAGCAACGCCTGGTTCGCGACTAGAGGTCAGTTTTCCCACGGAAGTGTATGTGGAGCGCGTGAAAGAAGAGCCGACAGGGCACTTACAGTCGTTTGCGTTGGAATGTTATGTTGAAATGTTCTGAACTGCAGGTGTCTTATTAATATAAAACATCTAGATTCCTTACTATGAATGGTACAGAGGATAAAGTATATATAGGGGGCACCTCCCTCCTCGAACTTGCAGTCAGATAGTTCTAATCCAACGCGTATTGCTTACAGTCTGGTGGTTCAGTGCTTGCAGAAGAAGCATTGTGTACGAGTCCCAGACACAGCTTATCTCGGTTGTTTGGGCAAATCCGTACAGGCTCCTTTAGGGTCAATCGTGAGGGACGGTGCCCTGAATCGGCCTGGGTCCTCAGAGCTGCTAGAATGCTCTTTTCCGTCTCCGTTTCTAGGACTGCCTTGATGAAGTCGGTAGAACCCAAACCAAGATGAAGTACGTTCTGTTTCGCTTGAGATCGCTCACTGCAGCCTGGCCCTTTGCGGATAAATTCGCCGCCGACATCGAGGAGTGCCTCGAAGTTCGTCTCGCCATAATCATCGACGCTGCAGTATCGACTCAAAATAAGGCTGGCGAACCTCTGCTCGATGTCCGACGATGCGGGAGACAGAGACTAAATACCCATTCATCAAAAATGGGTCTGCCATCATGGCCAAAAAGGCTAACCATGTTTGCTCTGGGATCTTTTAAGCACTTTTGTGAGTGTCTCGACATCGGCGTAAATGATCGCTGTCGAGATCGTTGTGGCGAGAGTATCCTGCGAGAGCGATATTCTTGTGTCAAAGGAAACGGGACCCTGAGCAAACTTGCACCCCTTTGCAATTGCGAATGACCACACTGCCTGGCCTAGACGAAAATGTGCCGGGGACCTGTCAATCATCGGACGCAGGCAGGTGACCAGGCTCTCAGGATCACAGGCTCCAGAGAACGGACCGTGGAAGAGCCGCACAAATCCCCTTATATCATCTTCTTGCAGGTTGCACCCAGCCTCAAGCAAGACAGCGATAGCATCCAAGTTATTCATTGCGGCACCCGCTCTCAATGCAACTGAAACCAAGGTCTCTATAAGGACTTGAGCAGACAATGGCCCGGTTTGCCCCCGATCTCAAGCGAAGTCTGATAGTGTTTTCTCTGACGAACTCGGGCGGGTCTGTATCTCCGCGCCAGTAAGGGTCATACGGGACAATTCCAAAAACTTTATTGCTCGTAGTGCCACCTTCCTCTCCTTTTTCCCATACCAGACCGTCTACCATATACAGGCCCTGTACAGCACATTGAAGCGGACTGCTGAATGCATTCCTCATGTTGATATTGTCCCTGCTGCCAAGCAAGTTTGAGCAGATCACCAGGAGCGATAATGCTCCCGCCCTGTGAAGCGTCGTGAAGCTTTCATTGAATAACCGTTGGTGAAATCGAAAGGAGTGTTGAATATAGCGTTGAATGTGAACTCCCTCAATCGCAGACGTATTAGGGAACCTCGGAAGTATCGGCTCATGAATTTCTCCAATGTCAAGCTGTGTGAGGAGGTCAAGGGCCCGGCATATGAAGTTTCCAGTTTTGCGTGGCTGGAAATGAATTTTGGCACGTTCGACTAGAGCCTGGTCTGCCCAGTGATCCTTCGCGGGGACCGGCCAATACACAGAAGCATAAGAGTAGAATGGGTGGCGTTTCAACCTCGTCTCAATATGGCCCTTCAACTCATACTCTTCAAGTTTTCCAGAAAGAGACGAAAATTCTTGAGAAAGAAGGTATTTCAAATTCTGCTTCGCCAGCAAAAGATCACAAGTGCTTTTCGAGGTGCGAAACTTCTCGAGTTCCGGAATGGTTTGCATGGCCCCCTCAAGGAACTGTTTGACGGAGAAATGGGCGAACTCGTAGTGGGATTCATCATTGGACTTGCCGATCAATGACCGACATAGCTTCATGATGGAATCCTCGTGTATCATGCACTGCGAATCCAGAGTGGTACTTCTTTCAAGCTTTTCGGGCACTAAAATTGCTTCTCTAAGCGCTGGGGTGTCCATTAGGCAATGATGAGTATCATTCGGACGGTGCGTTCTTTACCCATCAGAACACATTATATGATTCACATATAAGACTCATTCAGGCCTGGAGGTGGTTGGCCGAGAGCATCCCGACATTCATTGCCAGACAGGCAGTCACTAAGGAAATCCAATTGGCAAGCAATCCAGCGAAACATTTGTATTTAATTAGCAGCAGCCTTTTCATAACATCGTGGACCCCCATTTCGGCCCCCCCCATTTCGGCCCCCCCCATTTCGACCACCCCAAACCACGACTATGCCACTATTCCCAACTTCAATTGCCCGCTACCATAATAACCAATCCCTCTTCCATTAGTATTGAGGAATCATCAGAAGCCTCGCTATCAAGTAATAGCTCCCCGGCTTCAATTTTGGCCTTCCAAATAGCCTTAATATCAGCAAAAGCTGCATTTGGGTTAATTATGACCTTCCTCTGCTGAAGTGCCCTGCTAGCCTTAATTTAACTTATGAGCTCCTCATGTTTTCTTAAGGATATTATTAAGTTAAACTCTTTCTAATTATACCCCTTAATAATTTTTCCAAAAAGATATTATTATATGGGGCTTGAGTGTTTCTTATAAGTATAAATGTAGAGTAATAACCTTAACTCTTATGATTGCTTGGGTGTCTGAATAATGGGCTCCTAGGAATAGGAAAAAGAGTATAATGCTCCATTTTCATTAATGAAGCTATTCCCGGTACTAAAATCTTAAGATCTTTCCTTTATTTAGTGGTTTTTAAGAATAAAGTTGCTTAAGAGCCCTCTTACCCGATTAACCAGCTATAACCCCGTTGCTCTCTACCTAAAATGAATATTTAAAGCTGTAAATACCTCTTCATATGCTTGCTAATAATAATAAAGAAATTGTTACTTTGCTATAATTATAGAGGTATTATGTTGTTTAAGGAGATGTAATTTCCTCTGGAATGCCTGCTTAAGTAGGCTAAATATGGCAATATTAAGAGGTTATAGAACGTGGGTTGTATATGCTGGCAAGAAAACAATATATATGTGATTCTTAAAGCATTCCCATATAAAATTAATAGTGGTATGAGTGTGGTGCCCGTTAATTACTAATAAACGCTACTTGTTTGGGTTAATTAAGGCCGTTTGGGGTATAAAGATCTTCCTTAATCACTTAATAGCGATTGCTTCCTTTATCTACCCCTTCTTTATTGCTGTGAATTGCTAACCTCCTAAATTTTTAAGGGCATTTAGAAACTACTACTGCTGAATGCTTTTCCCTTTAAGAATAATTAATGGGACTAATACTCTACCTAAGGCGTTAATACACTTGAGGAAGGAGGTCTACGCCCGGGAATTATAGTCTAATTGGGCAATTGGGCTGCCCTTTGAATAGCTAAAGATGAGAGCTTCTTCTAAGCAACCCTCTATAATCCCACTCTTATTGGCATTCTAGCGGTTGCCCGGTTTAATTAACTTTATAATGGGTAGCTTAAGGAGGTTAAACCAAGACCCGATATTTGCCTTCATAGCTGCTTAAATCCTTAAGGCTTTAATATACTGATTCCTCCTTAATTAAAGTTCCGGGTGATAAGAGAGGAAGCCCTAAAGCCAACATTTTCCAAGGGGAGGGTAGTCTTTATTCAGGTGTAATAATCAGAGGGTTTCCGAGTACATTAAACCTGAAAGATCAAGGGTTTATGTTCGGAATACGTTATTAGGCGGTTGTTGAGCAATATTGTTGATTGATAATGATCACTAGCTATAAGGCTATCCAATATTAAGATTGAATACTTAGATTGATGACTGAAGAGTCTGTTCTATGAAAGCTATCTACTATGGTGATAACTATATCCTTATATGTTCTGACTCTTCATTTGTAACTGGTGATGGATTTGTTGGCTTCGTTTTGATTGATTAAAGCTATCTTTCTGGATTCGTTAGCTTCGTCCTGATTGACTAAAGCTATCTTTCTGGATTCATTGGCTTCATCCTGATTGACTAAAGCCAGGCTAGGGTTCCCTATAACCCTAACCCTGGGTCTGTGGTAGACCGTGCTGACTTAGCAGTTGGGGTCCTGTGGGGTTGTGTTGTAGCATTCATCCTGGGTGCCTGGGTCCTCTAAATGGGTTCCCAGGGTGCCATTATATTGGTTTATGTTAAACGGAACCGCTCAGCAGGGCGTTGGTACTCCGTGCAAGGAGTTACCCTAGACTTCGTTGTAAGGAGTTACCCTAGACTTTCTAGCAAGGAGTTACCCTAGACTTGCGAGTCAGGCGATTTTCGCTAAGTACGCCCAGTGCGTGCGTGACGCAAGATGAGTTTGGTGGCCGTGAGTCGATTATTTTGGCCTGCATTTGCACCTTAATTCAGACCTCTGCATTACCCTTATTTCTTACCCAAAAAGTATATGACTTAGTGCATTGGATAGCCTGATTTCTGAAGTTTGTATGTACTTAATTTGGGCATTGCTAGGGCTATGGTTGGCTGGCTGCTTGGAACCAAAGATGGTGTGTTGGAAGGGCGAATTTTCCGGCATTTGCAAATTTGCACCAGAGCCNTAGAGTTTAATCTGCCTTTTAGCTCTTATAAGGTAGTATTACTATTCCTGGAATGTATATATTATTATTATGAATTATTTGTCTAATATAGTATAATGGGTTTCTAATCTATTAAACTTCTTACTAAAGTTTATAATAATATATATCCTTTCTTAGTTATCTTTTTAAGTAAGTTCTCTACCTATAGTATTATCTAAGGCATCTATATAGATTTCAAATTCTTTCTTTAAGTCTGCTTCCTTAAGTATAAGGTCTTTTATAACTTTATCTTTAAGTATTTAAAAAGCTTATTATTTAATATCTATCTATCTAAAGGTACAATCTTTCTTAGTAGAGTTTATTAGTAGTTTTGTAATATTACTATACTATATGATGAATTATTAATAGAAGTTAGTAGATTTGAGGAATGCTCCAATATCCTTAACGTTCATAAGAGTTAGCTATTTTTTAATTACTTTAACCTTTACTTCTTATATCTTAAATTTCCCTAGTTTAATTATATATCTAAGGTAGTTAACTTTTTATATATACTAGTTGCATTTTTCTAGTTTTATTAGAAGATTAGCATCCTAAAGTTTTTAAAGAATCTTTTTAATATATCTCTTATATTTATTAAGGGTTTTTGAGAAGATAAGAATATTATTTCGATAAGTAATAATAAAGATATTAAGGTATTTACTTAAGACCTGGTTAATTATTTCCTAGAATGATATAGGTATATTAGTTAATCTAAAGGGTATAACTATTATCTTATAATATCCATAGTATATTTTGAATACTATCTTTCATTCTTTTCCTTCTTTTATCTAGATAAGATTATAATTATATTTCAAGTTAAGTACTATAAACCATTTTGCTCCTCTAAATCAATCTTATAGTTCTTTAATAAGTGGGAGAGGATATTAGTTCTTAATTATAGTATTATTTAATTATTAGTAGTTAATATAAAGTTATAGCTTGCCATTTTTCTTTAGTATAAAGAGGATTAGTTATCCTACTAGTAATTATAATAGCCTAATGAATCCCTCCTTAAGGTTTTTATTAAGGTATTCTTTAAGTACTTTAAGTTATTCTTTATTAAGTCTATAGATAGGCTTAAATTAAGGTGTTATTCTAGGTTTTAATGGTATTTCATAATCCCACTATATATATTATAGTAATATAGTATTAAGTTATTCCTGGAATACTTTCTTGAATTCATAATAGTCTTTTAGTATTTATACTAGTCTATTAGTTTTATCTTCTTCCTTTCCTTCCTTTAGGTAAAGGAGGTATCATTATATTTCCTATATTGTATGCTAACTGGTTATGCTAGAGTGGCAATCTTCTAATTAGCTTTAGTCCTTCCGCAAGGCGCTTGAGTGGCTTAATCCTTCTCTATCTTCCTAAAGTTAGGCCTTCTGCCTGCTCCTAGAGGTATCCATAGGTCCATTTAAGTATATTGCCTATTCGCTATCCTTAGTAATATAACTCCTTCCCTTACTATTAATTGAAACCTTCCTTTAGGGCATAACATTATCCTAAAAGATCTAGCTAGTAGTTCAATTAATTTAGGGATTATTCTTTCTTAATTAAGGTATTCTTAAGATTAATTAATAACTTACTATCTTAGTAAGATTAAATAATAGTAACTTTATATAGTTATAAATCTAAACTAGAAAGGGATTAGTCTCTATATTAATAATTCCATCACTATAAGATACTTTAGTTCCATCTACTATATTAAGTCTATAGGGTTCCCTTTTCTTATGCTATGGTAGGTAATATCCGTTTACTACCTTTAGGGATATGAAATTCCCTTGTGCTCTACTATCAATAAGTGCCAAGCATGTATAGACTCCTAGCTCAACCTGAACCATCAGGTGGCTGTAGTTGCTTGTTGTTGCGCACAAGTACCTCATGGTATAGTTGGTTGCTGCCTAAGGTTTTATAGACAGCCCCTCTAGTTTTTTGACTGCTTATCTGCTGCTAGAAGCTTCTTAATGCTCTTGAGGTTTTACTTTATAATATCTTGTAATTCTTATATGTCATCAATCAGCTATTATATACTATAATCCTATTTCTTTATTATTAGAGTTCTAAGCAGTAGCCCCTGCTGTTTCATTAGATGCCAGTCTTAAGCCTTGTTGAGCATATGCACCTTGTAGATTAGCTTATTGTAATCTACCCACCCATTAGGGTTTTATAGGCATTCCAAGGGTATACGGGAGTCCAGCCTTATTAGGGTGCATCCCATCTTATTATATTTCTAATATAGGTGCTAGTTCTTAAAGTCATTATACTTATATATATGCTTAATATCCTTATCTAGATATTATTAAGGAAACTAGTTATACTTGGTTTTCTCTCTTATATATTCCTTATATTTATTATAGATATATAATACCCAGGAGATATCCTTGTATTTATTATGCATAGGATACATATATCCTGTATCTCCTAGTCTTCTATATTCCTATATAGGCTATCTTATGGTTTCTTTAAAAGGTCTTCCTGCAATCATGACTGCTATGATGTTAGTTTTTAAGGCTAGAAGGAGTACTTATCCTAGGTAGTCTTGCGGTTCCTTCTACTATATTTGTAGCGCAAGTATGGCCTGGGGGACAGGTTTTCCTTCTATCCTGGGGTTAATCTGCAGGAGCTCCTCCCTATTTCCTACTGCTAGGGTTCTTCCCTATTTTCCTAAGGCGTTCTTAGGAAACCATCTAGTAGCTTCCTTTTTACTATAATAAGTAGCACAGCTATCATTAAAGCAAGCTATTTAATTGAGCGATATATGTATCATCCTAGGCTTCTAGGGATTCTTCATTAGTGGGATAGGCTGCTACCAAGCCTTATCCTTCTAATGTTTCTTACACTAGGACTTGGTGCACTATAAGAAGTATAGATTATTATAAAGGTCTTCTTTATTAGGATTATAGAAGTTGCATCCCTTATCTGGGTCCTAATCCGGATATACCTAGTATTAGTTATATATAATGATCCTATAGATGCAGTATTTATTTGCAAGTTCCCACTGTGGTTTGGGCCTGGGTGGTCCTTATGCCTTGCGGGTGGCTATATTAGCCTGATAGGTAGCTTCATTAGCTTATCAGGTTCCTTTGGGTACCAACCTCTAGTCCCTATTCTTCTTTAAAGCCCTGCATTCTAAAGTAAAGTATCCCATCTTATTATCGTTATAGCTGTTAAACGGAACCGCTCAGCAGGGCGTTGGCACTTCGTGCAAGGAGTTACCCTAGACTTCGTGCAAGGAGTTACCCTAGACTTCATGCAAGCAGTTACCCTAGACTTCATGCAAGGAGTTACCCTAGACTTGCGAGTCAGGCGATTTTCGCTAAGTACGCCCAGTGCATACGCGACGCAAGATGAGTTTGGTGGCCATAAGTTGATTATTTTGATCTGCATTTGCACCTTAATTTCAGACCTCTGCATTACCCTTATTTCTTATCCAAAAAGTATATAACTTATTTCATTAAATAGCTTGATTTCTAAAGTTTATATATACTTAATTTGGGTATTGCTAGAGCTATAGTTGGCTGGTTGCTTGGAACTAAAGATGGTTCTGATGAATTTGTGCTATAGAATAGCATTCAGTTCAGCGTGTGTGTGTTTCGGCAGGGTCGCAGTATGGTGCTCTGAGGCGAATTCGGACGATTGACAATGGTCTGGACAACTTTGTATTGAATTAAGTTGGGCTTCTGTAAGCCCTCCTTATATACCCTCCGACGTCGTCTCACCCCTGGGCACGCTGCGGTAGGCTCTGGTGCAAATTTGCAAATGCCGGAAAATTCGCCCTTCCAACACACCATCTTTGGTTCCAAGCAACCAGCCAACCATAGCCCTAGCAATGCCCAAATTAAGTACATACAAACTTCAGAAATCAGGCTATCTAATGCACTAAGTCATATACTTTTTGGGTAAGAAATAAGGGTAATGCAGAGGTCTGAATTAAGGTGCAAATGCAGGCCAAAATAATCGACTCACGGCCACCAAACTCATCTTGCGTCACGCACGCACTGGGCGTACTTAGCGAAAATCGCCTGACTCGCAAGTCTAGGGTAACTCCTTGCTAGAAAGTCTAGGGTAACTCCTTACAACGAAGTCTAGGGTAACTCCTTGCACGGAGTACCAACGCCCTGCTGAGCGGTTCCGTTTAACAANTTGTATGAGGGCAAGTTTTACTTGAGAGACTATACGTTAGAGGGTCACGCCTATGATTTCTATGGAATAGGCACTGAGGAAATATACGGCTATACTATTAGGGCTGCTACGAATTACGCTTTTTAGCAATATTCTGCCCCTTATATACCTATTCTTTTAGGTGTATTTAGTCTTTCTCAACAGCTAATATGGCTTCTAGTGCCCCTATAGAGGGGACTCCCCCTAATTCCCGGGGGAATAGGCCTCTATTAGAGCGCCTAGATCTGCAAAATTAGCAGATTTTAGACCTAAACACCCGTTTAGAGTCTGTGCAAGAGCTATTAGCTTAGCAAGTAGCCACTAGCAATACCCTTTAAGGTACGCTAGGGGAATTGACTACTGCTATTGTTCCGGGGTCTAGGGGAACCGGCATGTTTCGGAATCTGGAGGAAAACCAGCCTTGGCATCCCCCCCCCATCCTCCAAGGCTATAAGAAGGGGCCTTCCTGCGTTGCTTTTGAGAAATTTCTAGTCCTAGAGAATTAATCTTTTTATACCCTGTGAATTTGTATCTATCTGATATATATGTGTGTATTGTGAAATTATTTCTTATGCCCTCTTTTTCTGCCTCTCCTTTTTGATACTCTTTATTCTCCTTATAACTCTCCTATTGCGTTAGGGGCTCCTCTTTTTATCTTCTATGCTTCTCTTGGGGTGGTTGCTCAATTAGGGCTCTGGTAGAATGTATGCCTTTTTGTATGTATGGAGGTTTTATTCTCTTGCTCTCCCTCTTGGCCTATTTTTACTGGTGTCTGCCCTATAAATTAAATATAGGTTTCTTTAGTTAATAAGGTTTCTTTGATTATTATAAAGTTTCTTAGCTTTTAGGCCTGAATTCCTTATTTTATTTATAAGATTGTTAGTTACTTTAGGGGAGTAAATCTCTATACTTCTGATATTATTTAATTCTGATTAGAGCTATAGCGCCCTCTTACTCTTAATAAAGGATTTTGCTATTATGTAAAGGCTAGATTTACCCTCTTGAGTTACCTATAGTTGACCTAGTGGTGATAGGAGCAGGTATGTATAAGGCTAGTTTAATCTCTATATTAAGCTAACTTTATTACCTTAGCTATATTTTGGAACCCCTTCTGGAGTACCTAATTTAGTAGTGAAGTATGGAACCTCTGGCTTAGCTATATATTTCTGGAAAAGCTATTGAGGGATTTATATTTTTAGGCCTTAAAAACTTATTCAATTGGATTTAATGGCATCTAATTAGGGCTTATTTCCTTGGAAGGGATATAAAGGACTGGTGTTAAGAAGGTTTAGTGGATTCTAACCGCCTATATTACCTGAAACTCTCTTGTCCTTAGATGTAGCACTTAAAGGTTTGGCATACTAATTCCCTAATATAGGTAAACTAAGTATAATAGAGCCCTAGTTTAATTGATTAAGCCCCTCTTTAGTTTTCCCTTTTAAGTTATTATTATAATATCTGATTACCTTATTAAATATTCTATCTGAGATATTGTTTGATATTATATAATGTTGGGTTGGGTGATGGTAGTGCTGGATGTTATATGCTTCTGTAGGGAGTTGAAGAGGTTTCTGACCTACTAACTGCTGTCCTTCTGATTGGTAAGCTTGGAGCTTTCGCTAGTGTTGGTACCTCCTGTGGTTAGGATGGCTGGTATTAGCAGCATAAGGGTATTCTGGGTATCTATATTGTCCTCTCCTGTGAGACTAGTGGTTGAGTAGCTCTTGCCTTTGCCTATAGTAAGACTTTATAATACTTAATGTAACCTTTTATACTAATACCTTTTACTCTAATTATACCTGGTTATTCCTATATGTGTCTTAGTGAACTTTGGATAGTACTTATGCCCTTATTTCTTTTAGATATACTTGGTATAGAGAAATATTTAATATTTTTAGATAGCACTTATATTTTGCCTCTCTTGAAGGACCTCTGATATCAAGAAACATTTAACTTTACTATTATTGTAAGGGAGTGATTAGGACCTAACCTGTCCTATATGCATCTTTGCGGACCCTAAATAGTACTTATGCCTTTACTTCTCTTGGATATGCTTATTATAGAGAAATATTTAATAATCTTGAATAGTACTTATATCTTGCCTCTTTAGCTGTAGCGCTAGTATAGAGAAATATTTGTCTCTATTGTTACTATAAGGGATTAATTAGGACTTATATTTTCTATTTACCTAATAGAGGATGTTTATTTTGCTTCCCTATTTACTGGAGGTTTTTCTTTTAGGGGAAGGGAGTAGGATGTAGATGAGGTAAGGGGGCTTTTATTAAAAAAAGGTCTACCTTAAGGATGCTGGTCTCCTTAGGAACCTGCCCCTACTTTATTTGGGACCTCTGATTAGGAGCGTTATGCTCCTATGCTACCTATTTAGGCAACTTCTTAGCTTATTATACCTTTAATGCCCTTTAGAAATGTTGCCCTTTAGATCTTATTATTCTTTAATTCTTAAAGGATATTTGTAAAGGTAGGTCTAACTAGCTTAATCCTATAGCCCTAGCTTTCTATAGGGATATAGAATATTGTAGTATTAAGAAGCTTGCTAAAGGCTATCTGGAATTTTTGCTTTTAAAAGGAAGGATAGATTTATCTTATGTTTAGAGATATTAGTCTTTAATTGTTAATTGCCTTGAACTTAAGGGCAATATATCTCTTAGGGAACTAAAGAAGATTTAGGACCCTGATCTAGGAACTAAAGTGAATTCCCTCTCTATAATATTAATTTTTAGATTTAAACTAGTATTTATTAGCAATAAAACCTAATATATGAAGACTTTAGTGCCCTTAATTGTTATAAATGCTATTGAAAGGAAGAAAATAAATAGAGACAATCCTGATTAGGATGTTAATAATATGATATTTAATGCTAGGCTAGACTTAGAACTGGTTGTTAACTCTAACCTAAGATTATAGATGATTTCTGATAAAGAGGAGGTAGTACTAGAAATGTAGTAAGGGACTTCCACTATAGCTAGGGAGGGGAAAAATAAAATAAAGGGTGATCTAATTGGTTTAAGTAAGACTGAAAAATCAATTAAAGTCAAGCTTAAATAAGAACCCCTAATCCTCTAGACCCCTAAAGCTAAGGCTATAAATGCTATTTTTGCTACCTTATTAAAATGCTAATTTCGGATATTCTCGTGCTTAGTGAGACTAATGCTGTTCTAATTAGAGAGCTCCTTGCTTATAGGGATAATACCTCTCTTCATGAGTAGCCTTTTGAGCTAGTCCTAAATAGGGATGTGCTTTAAGCTATAGGTTTGGGACTTAGTATAGTCTCTGCTTTATGTAAAATTAGATATAAGCAATACTTAAGCTTTAATTAGATGTATATTATCAGGTATGAGGTAAATTCGATATTGTCTTAAACTGCTGATGTGGTGAATTGTGGATCTGCCTACTTAAATGTTAGGATTGCTTTAGAGAGCTATAAGATTCTCCCAGCCCTGCTAAATATAGGTGCTAAGATAAATCTTCTTCCTTTATTCTATTGCTACTAGAATAAGTTATTTTATACTTTACTTTAAGATATAAACTCCATAGTTTATAATAAAGTATTATTTATATTAATTAGAGTAATTAAGGAGTGGGTATATATTAGTTATAATAGGATAAGGGCTATTTTCTTTATTATGAATAATAAAATATATAATATTACTTATAATATTCTTTTAGGGATGCCTTTTTTTTGGATATAAATTTGATTTTTAAGTGATTAAGGGGGTTTCTTTTTATATATATTACTCTTGATGGGTTGTAAGTAATGTATGGGCTGGGGAGGAGGAACCAGAAGCCTTTTTAGGTGGCTATTATTAAAGGTATAATAGTTCCCTGAAAATACCTTCCTTAGAGGGTGATGATGATCTTCCTTTAGCTAGACTCCTCTAATTAGAGGTAAGTTATAATTGGAGCCTTAATGGACCCTCTTAAAACTGATCTTAGGTTATCCCAGGATGATGATGTCCTGGGGAGCCTTTTAGATGAGGAAGCCAGGACCCTGGTGCTGAAATTTTTTGCCTCCTCTCTCTACATCCCTAGGCCTAATATTCTATTGAGTTACTCTAATTAGTAGTCTTCTATTTGGATGGGTGCACCCTAGAGACCTATAACTTAATTCCGACCGGATCTACAAAAGGGGGCAGATCCCTATTAATAAAACCTATCCCCTAATGCGCTTAAAGAAATTTATCTGTAAGAGGGGAATTTAGGAGCTGGTAGTGCCTTTTCTTTAGGAGGACAACCCTCCTGAAAGTTAATAAACCAAGAGGAAGCTATTAGAGGTAGCTAGATATAATGTCTTTCTAGATATACTAGATAATATACTCCATCCTACTACCCCTAATTAGGATAATAATAATTAGTATTAAGACTAGTCTCTTCCTGGCTGGATGGTCCCCTAAGCGTAGGTATGCTTGGATATAGATAGCTTATATAATTCAGACTTATTAGATTTAGCTGATTAGACTTAAAGGATAATACTATATATAGATATTCTGCATATTAACTCTAATAACCCTAAGCTGAAGGAATATGAATTCTGGGATAAGATATAAAAAAGTTAAGATATAAAAAAAAAAGTTAAGATAATATTATATCTTTGATTAGATAAGTATACTTCTCTTAGGACTATATGCGAGATAAAAATCATTAGTTCTTAATTTACTGCTAAAAGAAGTATTGGTAACCTGAAAAAACTAGATCTACCCCTGCCTTACCTAACCCTTCTAATCACCTTATAACTATAACTAGAGATCCATAGGCTTATACTTGAACTTTTTAGGTATATATCCGGTGATCTTGCCTATAGTATTTATATAAGTTTCCTTATATTCTATCTTAGTGGCTGCTTTAGTATATTTGCCTAGCAAGAGCTCTAAAGGAGGCATATTTAGAAGCTTATTGATTAAATTAGGATATACATTAGTAATACAGTTATAATTACCCTTAGAAATCTTTAGCATCTTAAAATTATAAAAGTAACCCTTAATATAGTAGATATAATTAGTATAAGTATTATCTTGAAATCCTTAAAGCAATTAGTACTTAAAGAAAGGGATTATAATGGGAATAATGCTTTAGAGAGTTATTTGGTTGTAGTTAGCCCCTATCTACCACATGCAATAGTTGTATGGATTTACATTATAATGATTAAAGAAGGCAATAAGGAGAGCTGGGCCCTAATAAAGGTTATTCCCCTAGTATAGTTGAGATATATACTTCTCATAAGGGCTATTATTTATATGCTTAATAAAAACATTATTTGGATCTCCTTTGATTAGAGTGCTGAGGCAAGATTATAGGTACTTATAAGCCTTTAGGGCTTTTAGGAAGGGAAAGAATAGTTTAAGTAGCTTAAACTTACATATTAAGGAGAGGGTTTATAGGATGTAAAGACCCTTGCTTCTGCCCTTAAGGTTGTATATCTTGATATTTATTATAAAGGCCTTATAAAGTAGTGATTTATAAACCTGGTTTTATAAAAGGATTGCATCTAACTGGAAGTAGGTATAGATGCCCTCTTTATGGATAGGAGAAGGATTATATATTTTAAAGATCCTAATAATAGGAGGTAATTGCTTCTTACCCTTTCCCTTTTCTTCTTAGCTTAGTTAAGGAGGAGAAGACATAGTAATGGTAAAGCTTGTCTGATTAGAGAGGCTTAACGGTTTAATAATGAGATTAATGATTGATAGTTGATAATGCTGTTAGGGGGAAGTTAAAGAAAAGAATTAGTAGGGGAAAAGCAACTTTAAATATAAAAAGTTGGAGGGGGGAGCTCTTATTAGAAGTATTTAAAGTAGCAAAGGTTGCTACCTAATAGAAAAGGGAAGGAAGTTAAGTAATTTACTAACTTAAGTAATTTATCTATCTTGAGGCTCCCCTTCTAATAAAAGCCTACCTTTCTGCTATAATCTCTAACCCAACTACTTCCTCTATAACTACTATACTTTGGCTGATCTCTAATTAGTATAGTATAACTTGCATTATTAAGACTTAAAAGCTGCTATAATTATTAACCTCTACCCTTAAAACTTATTACCTCCTCTCTGTTATCTAATTTCTCCTTACCTTAGCACCCTTTTTTCCAGTCTGATTAATTAGAAAGATATCTTTCTTAAGCTAGTAAATAATAAAGAAAGATAAAGGAAAGAAGAAGGGATCCCTATTGATCTAGTTTATAGCTATTAATAGTTTAAAAGACTAAGGCAGCCCTATATATAATCCTAACACCCCTGTATTTATTATTGAGTACCCAGACCCTTCTAATTAGGTTGGCCTTAAAGCATGACTTTTGGTATTGCGCTTTATTATAAATTTTGATGATATTAATCCTATATAGTAGCTAAGATTTCCTAACCTATATAATATTTATAATTAAGGAAACTAGGATTATAGAGCTAATATAGACTTAATAAAAGACCAAATTAAAACTAGAATCCTTAATAATGGGCTAGCACTTTCTTAAGCTTTTAATATATTAAACCTTTTAGTATAACTATTATTCTTCTAGAACTAAAAATAAGGGCATAATAATTATATATGACAGGTAGTGGATATGTATTTCAAGGGCGTTAATCCCTATGCTTAGTTTAAAGACCCCCTTGGGCAGAAGAACCTATTTAGCACTTATTACAGCAACTTCCTTATGACCCTTTATAATGTAGAAGGTCTCCTAGCTTAAGAGGGATACCGCATACTATTATATTCCAGGGCTTATTAATTAGTAGCTAATTAATTTTAGCAACCTAATCTTTATAGTGCTTATAACCTATAATATTAATAGAGAACTCCCCAGATTATAAAGATACTACTTACTAAAGGATAGCCAGAGGTTTATTATCTAAATTATATATACCCCAGGCTATTAGGTATTAAGTATCTTTAATAGGAATACCAAACCGCTTAGTATAATTAATACTTATCCTGATTAGAGAACTTATAATAGGATATACCCTTATATAAGGGACTATATTATATACTTCCTTACCCTTGGGCTACCTAAAGGATTCTTAAAACAGGTATATATGGCAATCCAGGTGAAGGTCATGCTGCAGCTGGAATTAACTGCCTGTAGACTTCTTATGGCTACTTATATTGCCTTTTTCTTCCGGGAGAATTATAGAAAGAATAGCTGAGAGTTTAAAGACTAGATTAAGATTAGACTGCTTAAATCCGCCCCTCCTAGCTTGCCCACTAAGAAAGCCTTAGCTCTTATCTAGAGTTTTACTATTTAATTAGAAATTAATAAATTTAAGTATCTAATTAGGGGCATTTAGAATACTCTAGTTATTAGCTATAATAAGTATAAGAAGCTTATAATAGGAAAGAATATTATATACTCTTAAGCTAATATCTTAAGGATAAATAAGGGGGAGACTAAGTATTGCGCTATACCTGATGTAGGATTAGAGCTGGGATAAAATCTGCTAGGCTTCCTTATAGTAAAATTTAACAAGGCTGATCTTTCAAGGCCTACTAACATCCAGACTTCCAGGTCAAGCAAAACTCCCATGCCCCCTAATAGCTTAAAGAACCAGCCACCTATCCTAACATCCAAAACACCTGGTACGGCCATAAAGGATCTAATCATAATATCTAGGCTTAAACTTTATAAGAACCCATCCAAGATACCTAAGCCTCTACCTTAGGCAGATAGGGCATAGATATATAGAGAAGATAGTCTTAAGATACCAAGTAAAGCAAGAATTACTCCACGCATACCTAATTAGAGTAGGGCCGGAACGCCATAAGGTAACCCTATTAAACTTCTCTTATAGCAGATATCAGAAGCAAGCATTAGGAATATATCTCTAAAAGGAAATATAAATATAGGTAGGATAACCCTTAAGCAATTAGGCATCTTAAGGTCTTTATTATTATTTCTATCCTCTATTCCAGCTATACCACCACTATATCACCTATCACCCGCCGCAATGAAAATTATATTAATTCAGGAGCACAACTAGAACGCAAGCAAGTGGGTGGGAACTAAGGAAGCAAATTACTAGGTTCCCATACTAGCAATTAGTAACAGCCACCTATCCTAGGCTTACAAGAAGGCAGCTAAGCAAGAGGAGAAGGACCGCAGATTAAGCGTGCTATAGTAAAATAAGAGTATGGATAAGCAGGCTAGAAATCAAGAGCTACAAAGGGTCCAATAAAGCTAAATTCAGATGGCTTATTTAATTAGAGGAGAAGAGTGATTTTGATTGTTTTAGGCGGACTATTACTCATTCTTTATAATAATTCAGAGAGAGGTATATTCCAGGGTCTAGGGGAATCAGCATATTTCGAGATCTAGAGGAGAACTAGCCCTAGCATTCTCCCCCCTAAGGCTATAAGAAGGGGCCCTCCTACATTACTTTTGAGAAATTTCTAGTCCTAGAGAATCAATCTTTTTATACCCTATAAATTTATATCTATCTGATATATATATATATATACTATAAAATCATTTATTATGCCCTCTTTTTCTGCCTCTCCTTTTTGGCACCCTCTATTCCCCTTATAACTCTCCTATTGCGTCAGGGGCTCCTCTTCTTGCCTTCCACGCTCCTCTTGGGGTGGTTTCTTAATCAGGGCTCTAGCAGAACGTGTGCCTTTTTATGTGTATGGAGGTTTTGTCCTCTCACTCTCCCTCTTGGCCCGTTTTCAGTATATAGCTACTAAGGTGTTATAGTAACAATTAAAAGGATTTAGCGGAATTACTAGATCCCCAACCTTAAAAAGAAGGTTTAAGATATTATTAGTAAATGCAACTTATGCAATAAAAATAAGGCCTCTAGATATAAACTGTATGGATTATTGAAACCCTTACTAGTACCTATAACTGTATGGACATCCATTAGCTTGGACTTTATCATTAAGCTACCTCTCTTATGAGAACCCTTAACTGGAGTACTGTATGATAGTATTCTAGTAGTAGTTTGTAGACTGAGCAAGTATATATACTTTATACCATATAAGGAAGCTAATACTGCAGAAGAACTTGTATATATGTTCTTATAAATTATTATAAGTAACTATAGAATGCTATATGAAATTATTTTAGATAGAGATAAGCTCTTTGTATTAAACTTCTAGAAGTTATTAATAAAGCAACTTAAAGTAAAATATAAGCTCTTAATAATAGTATATCTATAAACGGATAAATAAACAGAATGAATTAACCAGATTATGGAATAATACTCTTAATACTATATTAACTAATTATAAGATAATTAGGTTGAACTGTTACTACTAGCGCAATTTGCTTATAATAGTGCAACTATTAGCATGACTAAATAGTTACCTTTCTTTATACTCTATAGATATGAACTATAGGCATATTATGAATTATTGCTAGATGATACCCTAGTGGAATTAGTAGAATAAAAAACAACATGAATTAGATAGATTTAGAAGGATATTTGAGCAGAACTTTATTTTATATAGGAATAAATAATGAGGTATATAAATCAGAAAAGAATTAAGGGACTAATTCTTAAGGAGGGAGATAAGGTTTATTTTCTTTATTAAAACATTAAAACTAAGCGGCCTAGCAATAAACTAGACTATAAGAAAATCGGCCCCTTTAAAATTTTAAGGAAACTTTTGAATACTAACTATAAATTCCTATTACCTAAAGGGATAAAATAATACCTAGTTTTTTATATCTTACTCTTAGAGCTAGTACCTAAGAATGTAAAAATTGAAATATAGATTGAAACCCTTAATAAATATAATGAGGAATATGAAGTGGAAAATATTGTGGATTTAAGATAGCATTAAGGAATGATGGAGTACCTTATTAAATGGAAAGGCTATGATTCTAGTGAGAATATATGGGAACCAGCCTAAAATTTGACCTACTGTTATAATGAACTCAAAAAGTACTATGCGCGGACCATTAGGAAATAGCCCTAGGAGCTAGGAATGCGGCTTAGGAGCCCTATATATAATGAACTATAATGAACTAATATTATAATGAAGCTATATAATGAACCCCGGTCTTTATGGCTGAAATAAGGGAAACAACTAATAAAAGACTAGTTATAATGAGAATAACCAAGGCTAGTGACCAGTCAACTCCTTAGGAAAGCATGCTAATACCAGTCACCTTGTCCAACTAATACCCTGAATACCGGTTATGCTTAAAAACCACCTGAATAGATACTAGTATCCGCACCCTATATCCCAACAGGTACCAGTTATAAGAAAACGAGATTAGGATGATATGGCATAACTAGTAGATCAAGAAATAGCTAGAAATCAGGACTAGTTAGATAATATTAATATAAATTTCATTTCTAGTAATAAGAATTAGGCACTAGATGAGCTACCTGCAGGCGTACCCCCTTCGTTACTAGTACCTATAAATCCAGACCAACTAGTACCGTTGCCTATTAAGGAACTCCAATTAAAAATACCAACCTTACCTTTAGAATGCAGCTAAGCCTCTTGTGCTACCATTCTACCAGCCTCCTTTGTGGAACTCCTTTGTGTAGCCTTGGCGGATTGCGCGGCAATCCGCGCCTGCTTTGCTTCGGCCTCCTCCTTCTCTATATGCTCTAACTCCTCTATATTGTTAATGCCCCGATGGACCACATATATTATCGTCTTGTACTATATCCGCTTCTATTTGCGAAGACGCAGGATCCTTGCGTTTAGCCGCTAAGCCTCCTCCTCTATAGCCTCTAGTTCCTCCTCTAGCTGGTGATGTGTTAGGGTGACCTTGTTTAGCTGATTAGGAGTGAGACCTCGGATATTGTAATTAGATAAATTAAGGCGAATATAGGTCTAATAGCAAGTGGACTCTGAATCCGTAACCTTATAGTTCTTAGCCAGGTTATGTTCTTTATAATAGGAATAAGGCATAGGAATAATGCTGCCCTTTGAGGTAATGATAAAAAGAAGAGCGGCCTTATGTTTGGTAATAGAGAAAGACTTTACGGGATGAGACTTGGTAACCTACCCGATATAATGAATTAGGAAGGCGTGAATGAAACTGTGGATGAAACCAGAGTTACTTATGGAAATACTTTTGAGGATAAAAGAAGTAAGGAGGGAGATAGTGTTATGAACTACCAAGCATTGGCGGCTGACTACTGCAGAAGACAACCCTGTAGGTCGGGAAACGGCTCCCGAAAAAGTTGTCCCACCTGATCCAATCAGTAACGCTACCTTATTAGGGTTAGGGTTAGGGACCCACTAGAATCAATGGGATTTGTATTAACTCCATCGAGTAACACCCAGTCGATAGTATTACCATTGATTCTATTGAGTTACTAAAGAGTCAGAATATATAAGGATATGGTTATCACTATAGCAGATAGCTTTTATAGAATAGACTCTTTAGTTGTTAATCTAAGTATTCAATCCCGGTATTGGATAGCCTTATAGCTAGTGATTATTGTTAATCAAACAATATTGCTTAATAACCGCCTAATAGCGTATTCCGAATATAAACCCTTGATCTTTTAGGTTTAATGTACTCGGAAATCCTCTGATCATTACACTTGGTTATAAAGTCTAGACTGATGGATGACCATACAGTTATAGGTACTGATAGGGGCTTTAATAGTCCATATAGTACGTATTAGGAGGCCTTGTTTTTATTGCATGAGTTATATTAGCTGATAATATCCTTAACCTTCCTTTAAGGTTAGGGATTTAGTAATTTTATTAAATTCTTTTAATTATTAATATAATTCCCTAGTAGCTATATACTAGTGCTTTATATATTTCCTTAATTAGCTTATTCTATCCTTTTGGATCAATAAGGGTCTTTTGAGTTAAAGAGTTAATTCTAATTATAATATTAAGTTCTTGGTTAAAGATAAGACTTCCGTCTTCTTAAGGTTTAAAAACCATTCATTTATTATAGGTGATTCTTTATTTTAATGGTTAGGTCTTCTACTAAGTGCATCTGCCCTAGCGTTCTTAATTCTTTCTATATAGATAATCTTAATATTGAATTATAATAAGAATTCTATATATCTAATCTATTGCTTATTGAGGTCTTTAGTTATTATAAAGCTAGTAAAATTTTTATAATCTATATAGAGTTTAATCTATTCTTTAGCTCTAATAAGGTAGTATTACCATTCCTAAAATGCATATACTATAGCTATAAATTCTTTATCTAGTATAATATATTGAGTTTCTAGTTTATTAAACTTCTTGCTAAAGTTTATAATAATGTATATTCTTTCCTAAGTATCTTTCTAAGTGAGATTTCTGCTTACAATATTATTTAAGGCATTTATATAAATTTTAAATTCTTTTTTAGATCTACTTCTTTAAGTATAAGGTCTTTTATAACTTTTTCTTTAAATATCTAAAAGCTTGCTGCTTAGTATTTATTTATCTAAAGGTAAGGTCCTTTTTAGTAAGGTCTATTAGTAGTTTCATGATATTACTATATTATATGATGAATTATTAGTAGAAGCTGATATATCCTAGAAATACTCTAATATTCTTAATATTTATAGGTATTAGTTATTCCTAAATGGCTTTAACTTTTTCTTTTTATATCTTAATTCTCCCTAGTTTAATTATATATCTAAGGTAGTTAACTATTTATATATACTAGTTATATCTTTCTAGTTCTATAAGGAGGTTAGTATCTTAGAGTTTCTAAATGATTTACTTAATATACTTTTTATATTTTTTAAGGGTTTCTAAGAAGATGAGGATATTATTAAGGTATATAATAATAAAGATATTAACGTATTTATATAGTATATAGTTAATTATTTCTTAAAATAATGCAGGTATATTTGTTAATCTAAAGGGTATAACTATTATCTTTTAATATTTATAGTATATTCTAAATACTATCTTTTATTCTTCTCCTTCTTTCATTTAAATAAGGTTATAGCTATACTTTAAGTTAAGTGCTATAAACTATTTTACTCCTTTAAGTTAGTCTTATAGTTCCTTAATAAGAGGTAGAGGATATTAGTTTTTAATTATAATATTATTAAGTTACTAATAGTTAATACAAAGTTATAGCTTGCCATTCTTCTTTAGTATAAANTACTTAAGGTTCTTATTAAAGTATTCCCTAAGTGCCTTAAGCTGTTTTTTATTAAGTTTATAGATGGGTTTAAATTATAGTATAGTTCCTAGTTTTAAGGGTATCTTATAATCCCATTATATATATTATAATAGTACTATATTAAGTTTCTTCTGGAATACTTTCTTGAATTTTTAGTATTCTTTTAGTATTTATACTAATCTATTTACATTTATTTTCATTTCTTCTTTTAAATAGAGGAGGTGCTATTATGTTTGTTATGGGTGTGTTATGTGTTAATTAGCTAGTTGGGTCCTCTAAGGGTTGGTTTGTAGTGGACTAAGGTTTTGTTTCTGGGAGTGATAATCTCTTAAATAATTTTAGCCTTTGTATAAGGTACTTAAGAGGTTTAATCCTTTTCTATTTTTCTTAAGTTAGGCCTCCTACCTGCTTATAGAAGCAACTATGGGTTTATTTAAGTACGTTATCTATTTGCTATCTTTAGTAATGTAACTCCTTCCTATGTTGCTAATTATAACCTTTTCTTAGGGAATGGAATTATTTTAAAAGATCTAGTTAGTAATTTAATTAATTTATAGGTTATTTTGTTTTAGCTAAAGTATTCTTAAAATTAACTAATAATCTGCTGTTTTAGTAATATTAAATAAGAGTAATTCTGTATTACTATATATCTAAGTTTGGAGGGGATTAGTCTCTATATTAATAACTTTATTACTATAGGATACTTTGGTTCCATCCACTGTGTTGAGTCTATAGGGTTCCTTCTTCTTATGCTATGGGAGGTGGTATTGGTTTACTACTTATGTGGAGATAAAGTTTCCTTAAGTGCTGCTATTAATGAGTGCTTTATATTATTATTCTCTAAGTTTTACCTGGATCTTTAGGTATTTATAACTCTGCCTATAGGTTAAATATAGGTACCTTATAATATTCTTATTTGCTATCTAAGGTTTTATAGATAGCTCTACTTATTTTTGCTTATCCTTTTAGGATATTATAAATGCATTTAATGCTTTCTTTAGTGATTTTCTATAATTATTATAGGTCCTTTATAACCTATTTGAGATACCCTTTTAATATTAAGGCCTTTAGGACCTGTCCTTATGGTTGCATCCTATGCTAATTCTTAAGTTTATCTTTAGTGTGTATTTAGCATTTGATTATAGTGCAGGTTTCCTATTTGGTTAGCTGGTGCAAATAAGTTAAGGGGGTCCTAGGGTTTAACTAGAATATAATATAGCTAACATTCTAGTACTATTACTTAAGTACTTATTCTTATAAGTTATATTGCTTATAGGTTATCTAAAGGGGTAATTCTATATATCTTTATAAGAATTAATCCTAAGTAGTCTTCTCCTTAAGGTGCTCTATATATTTATTATAGATATATAAGGCTTATAAGATTCATTTATATTTAGCATGCTTAGGGTATGCTCTTACTATATCTTCTCTTCTTTTAGTTTCCTTCTTAAGGTACTAGGATATTTACTTAAAAGTTCTATTAGCTATTATAACTTCTATTATATTAGTCCTAGGGGCTAGGAGAGGAGTCCGTTCTAAGTATGCCTATGGCTCCTCTTATTATGTTTAAGGTGTATGTAGGTCTAGTGTGAGGAATGCTATTAGCTCTTATAGAGGATTAAGGGTTGGAAAGTCCTTTTATTGCCCTATTGTAAGTATTCTTCCTTGCTTTCCAGAGTTATTCTTAGGGAACTAGTTGATGCCTTCCTTTTTACTGTAGTAAATGGGGTAGCTGTTATTAAAGCAAGCTGCCTAGTAGAGAAGGGCATGATTGTTTTTCATTTGCTGGAGTTCCTTTGCTGGAGGGATAGGTTGCTATCTAGCCCTATCTTCCTAGTGTTTCTTGTACTGGGGGTCCTTATAATAACCGAAATATAAACTATTATGTAACTCCTCTTTATTAGGGTTGTAGAATTCTCATTCTTTATTAGGGTCCCGTTTAGGATATATTTAGCGTTAGTTGTATACTGCTGATCTATAGATACAGTATTTATCTTTAAGTTCCTATTATTGCTTTAATTAGGGGGGAGATCGTGAGGCTATATTGATCTATTGTTGTTCCTTTATAGTAGTGTTGGTTTATCTGAGGCCTTCCAGTATAGGTTTCCAGTCCCTATTCCTCTTTAGGGCCCTGCATTCTAATGTAAAGTATTCCATCTTATTATAATTATAGTATTTAATATTCTTTTTATTTATAAGCTTCTTCTAGGTAGCGTTAAGTTCTATGGGTCCCTTATGTTGTCCCTATTAAGTGCTTAGCTTTTAATACTTCCTGCTTATATTAGGTTTATATTTATAACCCTTATATTTGAGCGCTTAAGGAGTATCTCCCCATTTCTCTTAGTGTCTTATATAGAGCTATTTATTAATCTTAATGGCTAGCTTGATATATTATGCAAAATTATTAGGTTTATTTTATTTAACTAAATTATCTTTTATTTCTTCTTTAAGTCTTTAGTAGAATATGAAGATCTTGATATTATTTATATAATTAATTTAGGTACAGATCCTCCTAAACTCTATAGTATAGTTTAATGCTAAGCCTTTCTAGTATAGCTTTAAGAGCTCCTATTTAGCTTATTATTTCTTATTGGAGTCCTAGAAGAATGTCTTTAGGATATCTTTATAGTTCTTATACTTACTAAAGATTTCCTAAGTTTCTTTTTTTATAGTCTTTAAAGTTTTTAGCATTTATATAATCTATAAGGTAGGGTTTAAACTATAATAAGGCTCTTCCCTTTAGGAAGGAGGCTGCATATATAACCCTTTTTCCTTCCAGCTATTTATTTATATTGGTAGCTACGATACTGGATCGAAGTGGTTCAGGGGCCTGCAGAGTACTGGTTAGAAAACTTGTGATTGCTTGTTGCTATCTGGTACTGATTTTGAGTGGCTTCCGTAAGCCCTTCGCTCATATACCCCCGACATCGTCTCACCCGCGGCATCCTGCGGTAGGCTCTGGTGCAAGTTTGCAAATGACGAAGAATCTAGTCAAAAACCAACCTACTTTAACCCTGAATAACCCAACAACCCTAACCCATATGCCTATAAAAATACATACAGATATATATCAGAAGCTAGCCTTCTGATTTTTACTTAACAAAGAATTTGGGCAAGAAATAAGTCTAATGCAGAGGTTCAAAGTCGGGGTAGTTGTATACCCTAAAAAATCAACTCACGGCCATACAAGTCATCTCCCGTCACGCACGCACTAGGCGTAGTTGGTCGAACTCAACTGTTTCCGTTTAACAATTTAGTTAGTAGAAGTGCTAGTAGGCTCTAACCTAGGTTAAGTGAGCTTAGAGTTAACTAGAAGTTCTATTATAAGTAGCTAGGCTATTAAGTTTAATGCTTTCCTTATTTATAAAAGGCATGTTAATAATATTTGCAGCAGCTTATAAGGTAGTAACTTTATTACAGAGTTATTCCATCTTATTATTCTACTAGGCTTACCCGTTAATGAATTTTAAAGGTAGTTAACTTCTTTAACTAGCTGCTAGAGCTATTAATTATTTATTCCACCCTAGGTATTAGTGATATTTATTGCTTATAGGAGGTTACTAAGTTTAGATATTACAAATGAATTTCTATGTAATATTACTTAAAGTCCGTATTATAATATAATATATGAATAAGAGTTATTAAAATATAATAATTAGAGAATTCTAAGCTACCTAAAGCCTAAGGGATTAAGGGTTTATATTTGGAATATATTATAATGCGGTAATTAAACAATATTATTTCTAACTATTAATAATTACTAGCTGTAAGGCTATCTAGTAGGTAAACTAAATACTTAGATTAATGAGTAAAGAGTCTATTCTATAAAAGCTATCTACTATTTGGTGATAATTATATTTGTATATATGTTCTGACTCTTTAGTGGCTTGATAGGATTGACGGTAAGTCTGTTGATTAGGTGTTGCTTGATGTTATGAGCCAACGCGATGGCACCCTGAGGACCCATTTTGAGGACCCAGGTACCCAGGGCAAGTGCCACAACACAACCCCGCAGGACCCCAACTGCTAAGTCAGCACTGCCTGCCAAAAACCTAAGGGTTAGGGTTAAGGACCCACCAACCGGGGTGGACCGATGGGACCAACGGGCGGTCCAGGCAACTGTAAGGCTGGACCATATAAGTCAATAGACGGTCCATGCGGTCTATTACTAAAGACGGATAAAGGGTCGGGATATATAAGGATATATTTATTACTATAGTAAATAGCTTTTATAGAATAGACTCTTTAATTATTAATCTAAGTATTTAATCCTAATATTAAACAGCCTTATAGCTAGTAATTATTATTAGTTAATAATATTACTTATTAACTACCTAATAATATATTCTGAATATAAACCCTTAATCTTTTAAGGTTTATTATACTTAAAAACCCTTTAATTATTATATTTTAATGACTCTTATTTATATATTATTATGCGGACTTTAAGTAATATTATATGTGGAACGCTTTATGATATTGGACTCTGGAATGACTACCCCTACTTGCAACCTTCTCCACGAACTAGATAAACTTACTAATAATAAAACTATAAACCCTTATATCTAGGAACTAGTTAATAAGGTTAGGCAGCTATGCCCCCTTATAAAAGGATAAACTTAATATAATATAAAAGTTAAATAGCTTTAATAGGAAATTGCTACCCTCTAAGTAGGAGCTAATATTATTAATACCCTAATCTAGATGAAGGAATATATTAAGCTTAATACCCTAGCCCTCTATAATGGAACTGCTGGATAACTTTAGGTATACCTAATGCAGGTTAGGGCCTACTAGCGCTTCCATAGGTTAGATGCATAGTCTAGTGGAAAAAGGGTTATGCATGCATCCTCTTTCCTTAAAGGATAAGCTTTAGCTTGGTTTGAACCCTACTTAACTGATTTTGTTAATGCAGAATTATTTAAAGCCTGTAAGCTTGAAATATAGCAGATTTTTAGTAGTTATAAAGGCTATAAAGATGCCCTTAGGTCCCTATTTTAGGACCCAAATGAGGAATAATAAGCAGAAAGAGACCTAGTAAATTATAAATAACGTGGCTTAATAATTAACTACGCTGCAGAATTCTAATGAATTTATGCTAAAATTGATTATACTAATAATATAAAGAAATTTATATTTTATTGTGGATTAAAGGATAAAGTAAAGAATAAACTTAGCAAAATTATAAACTAACCTAATGATTTTCTATGTTATATAGAAATGGCTATTTAGATTAATAATAAACTCTATAAATAATGCTTGGAAAAGAAAGAATGAACTTCTGAATAACCCTTATTTTATAAGTATAAACTAAATATGGGAAAGCAGTATTAGAAATTAAGCACTTAATAGGGATAGTATATAGGCCTTATAAAGCTAGATGTTGCTTAATGCAAGAATAAGAAAAGCATTAAGTGCTATAACTATAATAAGATGGGATACTTTGCTTTAGAATATATGGCTCTAAAGAAAAATAGGACTGGAAGTTCTGATGAATTTGTGCTATAGAATAGCATTCAGTTCAGCGTGTGTTTCGGCAGGGTCGCAGTATGGTGCTCTGAGGCGAATTCGGACGATTGACAATGGTCTGGACAACTTTATATTGAATTAAGTTGGGGCTTTCTGTAAGCCCTCCTTTATATACCCTCCGACGTCG
>NQMI01000020.1:384920-457369 GCA_002270565.1 Stenocarpella maydis | reverse complement strand
TGAGGACCCAGGTACCCAGGGCAAGTGCCACAACACAACCCCGCAGGACCCCAACTGCTAAGTCAGCACTGCCTGCCAAAAACCTAAGGGTTAGGGTTAAGGACCCACCAACCGGGGTGGACCGATGGGACCAACGGGCGGTCCAGGCAACTGTAAGGCTGGACCATATAAGTCAATAGACGGTCCATGCGGTCTATTACTAAAGACGGATAAAGGGTCGGGATATATAAGGATATATTTATTACTATAGTAAATAGCTTTTATAGAATAGACTCTTTAATTATTAATCTAAGTATTTAATCCTAATATTAAACAGCCTTATAGCTAGTAATTATTATTAGTTAATAATATTACTTATTAACTACCTAATAATATATTCTGAATATAAACCCTTAATCTTTTAAGGTTTATTATACTTAAAAACCCTTTAATTATTATATTTTAATGACTCTTATTTATATATTATTATGCGGACTTTAAGTAATATTATATGTGGAACGCTTTATGATATTGGACTCTGGAATGACTACCCCTACTTGCAACCTTCTCCACGAACTAGATAAACTTACTAATAATAAAACTATAAACCCTTATATCTAGGAACTAGTTAATAAGGTTAGGCAGCTACGCCCCCTTATAAAAGGATAAACTTAATATAATATAAAAGTTAAATAGCTTTAATAGGAAATTGCTACCCTCTAAGTAGGAGCTAATATTATTAATACCCTAATCTAGATGAAGGAATATATTAAGCTTAATACTCTAGCCCCCTATAATGGAACTACTAGATAATTTTAGGTATACTTAATATAGGTTAGGGCCTACTAGTGCTTCTATGGGTTAGATGTGCAGCCTAGTGGAAAAAGGGTTATATATGCATTCTCTTTCCTTAAAGGATAAGCCTTAGCTTGGTTTAAACCCTATTTAATTAACTTTATTAATGTGGAATCATTTGAAGCCTGTAAGCTGGAAATGTAGTAGATTTTTAATAGTTATGAAGGCTATAAAGATGCCCTTAGGTCCCTATTTTAGGATCTGAATGAGGAATGATAAGCAGAAAGAGACCTAGTGAATTACAAATAGCGTGGCTTAGCAATTAACTATGCTATAGAATTCTGGTGAATCTGTACTAAGGTTGACTATACTAATAATGTAAAGAAATTTATATTTTACTATAGATTAAAGGATGAGGTAAAGGATAAACTTAGTAAAATTATGAACCAACCTAATGATTTCCTATATTATATAGAAATAGCTATTTAGATTAATAATAGACTTTATAAATAATGCTTAGAAAAGAAAGGATAAACTTCTAAATAACCCCTATTTTATAAGTATAAACTAAATATAGGAAAGAAGTATTAGAAACCAAGCACCTAGTAGGGATAGTATATAGGCCCTATAAAGCTGGATGCTGCCTAATATAGGGATAAGAAAAGCATTAAGTGCTATAACTATAATAAGATGGGATATTTTGCTTCAGAATGCAGGGCTCTAAAGAAAAATAGGGACTAGAAGTTAGTACCTAAAGGGACCTAATAAGCTAATGAAGCTACCCGTTAAGCTAATGTGGCTGCTTGCAGCATACAGGGACCACCTAGGTCCAAACCGCAATAGGCACTTGCAAATAAGTACTATATCTATAGAATAAATGTATATAACTAATGTTAAGTATATCCAGATTAGGACCTAGATGAGGGATACAACTTCTATAATCCTAATAAAGAAGACCTTTATAATAGTTTATACTTCTTATAATATACTAAGCTCTAGTATAAGAAATATTAGAAAGATAAGATATAGTGGCAGCCTATCCTACTAATGAAGAATCTCTAGAAACCCAGAATAATATATATATCGCTCAGTTAGATAGCTTGCTTTAATAATAGCCATACTACTTACTGCAGTAATAAGGAAGCTACCAGATGGTTTCCTAAAAATGCTTTAGGAAAGTAGGGAAGAACCCTAGCGATAGGAAATAGGGAGGAGCTCCTATAGATTAACCCCAGGGTGGAAGGAAAACCTGCCCCCCAGGCCATACTTGCGCTATAGACTCAGTGGAAGGAACTACAAGACTACCTAGGATAAGCGCCCCTTCTAGCCCCAAGAACTGACATTATAATGGTTATGATTGCAAGAAGACCTTTTGAAGGAACTATAAGACAGCCTACCCAGGAATATAGGAGACCAGGAGATACAGGATACATATATCTAATGCATAATAAGCACAAGGACATCTCCTGGGTATCATATATCTACAATAGATGCAAGGGATATATAAGGGAGAAAACTAAGTATAACTAGTTTCCTTAATAATATCTAGGTAAGAATATTAAATATATATATAAGCATAATGATTTTAAGAACTAGCATTTATATTAAAAATATAATAAGATGGAATACGCCCTAATAAGGCTAGACTCCTATATACCCTTAGAATACCTATAAAACCCTAGCGGGTAGGTAGATTATAATGAGCCAATCTGCAAGGTGTACATGCTTAATAAGGCTCAAGATTAGCATCTAATAAGATAGCAGAGGCTACTACTCAAAACTTTAATAATAAAGGAATAGGATTATAGCATATAATAGTTAATTAATAACCTGCAAGAATTATAAGATATTATAAAGCAAAACCTTAAAAGTATTAAGAAGGTCCTAGCAGCAGATAAGCAGTTGAAAAACTAGAAGGGCTATCTATAAAACCTCAGGCAGCAACTAACTACACTATAAGGTACTTATATGCCATAACAAGCGACTATAGCTACCTGACGGTTTAGGTTAAGCTAGGAGTCTATATATACTTAGCACTTATTAATAGTAAAGCATAAGGGAATTTCATATCTCTAAAGGTATTAAACAAATACTACCTATTATAATATAAGAAAAGGGAACCCTATAGACTTAATATAGTGGATAGAACTAAAGTATCTTATAATAATGGAATTATTAATATGGAGACTAATCCCCTTCTAGTTTGGATTTACAACCATACGGAAGTACTATTATTTAATATTACTAAGATAGTAAATTATTAATTGATTTTAAGAATACCTTAGTTAAGAAAGAATAATCACTAAATTAATTAGATTACTAGCTAGATCTTTTGGGATAATAATATGCCCTAAAAGAAGGTTGCAGTTAATGGTAAGGGAAGAAGTTATATTATTAAGGATAGCAAATAGGTGATGCACTTAAATGGACCTAAGGATACCTCTGGGAGCAGGCAGAAGGCCTGACTCCAGGAAGATAGAGAAGGATTGAGCTACTTAAGCGCCTTATAGAAGGACTGAAGCCAATTAGGAGATTGCCACTCCAGCATAACTAATCAACATACAATATAGGAAACACAATGATACCTCCTTTACCTAAGAGAAGAAAAGAAAGAAGATAAAACCAATAGACTGGTATAAATACCAAAGGATTATTATAAATTTAAGAAAGTATTCTAGGCATAACTCAATACTATATTGCTATAATATATATAATAGGACTATAAAATACTATTAAAACCCAGAATAATACCCTAATTTAAGCCTATCTATAGACTTAATAAGGAATAACTTAAAGCACTTAGAGAATACCTTAGTAAAAACCTTAAGAAAGGATTTATCAGACTATTATAATCACCAGTAGGATACCTAATCCTCTTTATACTAAAGAAAAATAGCAAGCTATAACTTTATATTAATTACTAATAATTAAATAATATTATAATTAAGAATTAATATTCTCTCTTACTTATTAAAGAATTATAAGATCAACTTAAAGGAGCAAAATGATTTATAGTACTTAACTTAAAGCATAAATATAACCTTATCCAAATAAAAGAAGGAGAAGAATGGAAAATAGCATTCAGGATATACTATAGATATTATAAGATAATAATTATACCTTTTAGATTAACTAATACACTTACATTATTCTAGGAAATAATTAATTAAGTCCTAAGAAAATATCTTAATATTTTTATTATTACTTATTTAAATAATATTCTTATCTTCTTAGAAACCCTTAATAAATATAAGGGATATATTAGAAAAGTTCTTTAAAAACTTTAAAATGCTAACCTCCTAATAGAACCAGAAAAATATAACTAGCATATATAAAAAGTTAACTACTTAAGATATATAATCAAACTAGGAAGAATTAAGATATAAGAAGGAAAAGTTAAAGTAATTATAGAATAGCTAACTCCTATAAATGTTAAGGACATTAGAGCATTACTTAGATATACTAACTTCTATTAACAATTCATTACATGGTATAGCAACATCATGAAACTCCTGATAGACCTTACTAAGAAGGATTGCACCTTTAGATAAATAGATACTAAATAATAAGCTTTTTAGATACTTAAAGATAAAGTTATAAAAGACCTTATATTTAAAGAAGCAGACTTGAAAAACGAATTTAAAGTTTATATAGATGCCTTGGATAATACTGCAGGCGGAGAACTTACTTAAAAAGATAACCAAGAAAGAATGCGCATTATTACAAACTTTAGCAAGAAGTTTAATAAACTAGAAACCCGCTATACTATACTAAATAAAGAATTTATAATAATAATATATATATTCCTGAAATAGCAGTACTACCTTATAAGAGCTAAAAAGTAGATTAAACTCTATATAAATTATAAGAATCTTATAACTTTTATAATAATTAAGACTCTTAATAAATAATAAGTTAGATATATGAAGATTTTATTATAATTTAATATTAAGGTTATCTATATAAATGGAGTTGAAAATATAAGAGTAAACATGCTTAATTGAAGACCTGATTATTGAGATAAGGATTTACCTATAGAATGAATAGTATTTAAAACCTAGAAAGATGGAAGCCTTATTCTTAATTGTAAACTTAATGCTATAATTAGAATTAACTTCTAAACTAGAAAAAACCCCTACTAATCCAAAGGAATAAGATAAATTAATTATAGAAATATATAAAGCACTAGCATATAGCTACTAAGGTGTTATAGCAATAATTAAAAAGATTTAGCGGAATTACTAGATCCCTAACCTTAAGAAGAAGATTCAAGATGTTATTAGTAAATGCAACTTATATAATAAAAACAAGGCCTCTAGATACAAACTATATGAATTATTAAAACCCCTACCAGTACCCACGGCTATATAGTTATCCATTAGCCTAGACTTCATCATTAAGCTACCTCTCTTACGAGAACCCTTAACTAGAGTACTATATAACAGTATTCTAGTAGTAATTTATAGACTAAGCAAGTATGCATGCTTTATACTATATAAAGAAGCTAGCACTATAGAAGAACTCGCATATATATTCTTATAAATCATTATAAGTAATTATAGAATGCTATATAAAAATCATCTTAGATAGAGACAAGCTCTTTACATTAAACTTTTAGAAGTTACTAATAAAGCAACTTAGAGTAAAACACAAGCTCTTAACAACAACATACCTGCAAACGGATAGATAAACGGAATAAATCAATCAGATTATAGAATAATACCTTTAATACTATATTAACTAATTATAGGATAATTAGGTTAAACTACTACCATTAGTATAGTTTGCTTATAATAGCATAACTACCAGCACAACCAAATAGTTACCTTTCTTTACACTCTATAGATATAAACCTTAAGCATATTATAAATTACTACTAGATAATACCCTAGTAAAATTAGCGGAATAGAAAGTAATATAAATTAAATAAATCTAGAAGGATATTTAAGTAGAACTTTCTTTTATATAGGAATGAATGGCAAAATATGTAAACTAGAAAAGAATTAAGGGACTAATTCTTAAAAAGAGAGATAAGGTCTATCTTCTTTAATAAAACATTAAGATAAAGCAACTTAGCAATAAGCTTCATTATAAGAAAATCAGCCCCTTTAAAATTTTACGGAAATAATCAGATACTAACTATAAACTTTTACTACCTAAAGGAATAAGATAATATAATAACTTCTATATCTCACTTCTCAAATTAGTACTAGAAAATATAAAACTAGAGATATAAATTAAAACCATTAATAAGTATAATAAGGAATAGAAAGTATAAAGAATTATAGACTTTAGATAATACTAAGAAATAATAGAATACCTTATTAAATAGAAAGAATATAACTTAAGTAAAAATATATGAGAACTAGAGTAAAATCTTAGAAATAGTAAGAAACTTCTAAAAAGTTTTAAAACTAAGAATATAAATAAAGGCAAATATTACCTAGCTAAATAGTTAAATTAACTATTATTTAAAGGAAATATTATTAGTCTAGGGACACTAGAAGATAAGGATTAGGAGCCAGACGAGCCACTTACAGGTGCATTCCCTTCACCCTCTTCATTTCCAGTACCCACAAGACCAGACTAACTAGTACTATCGCCTACTAAGGAACTCTAATTAAAAACACTAACTTTGCCCTTAGAATATAGCTAAGCCTCCTATACTAATATATTACTAGCCCCCTTAGCGGAACTCTATTAAATGACCTCAGCGAATTGCTTAGTGATTCATTTTTGTTTAACCTTAGCCTCTTCCTTTTCTATATAATCCAACTTATTAATGATAGTAATACCTTAACACATAGCGCGCACTATCCTTTCGGCCTATAAATGCTGCTGTTTGCGCAATTGATGCACCTTTATGGTCGCCTTCTCTAACTCCTCCTTAGCTTTATCTAGTGCAACCTCAGCTAGGTTGTACTACTTAGTAATCTTCTGCATCTGGGCAGGCGTGAGCCCATGCATATCGCAGTTTCCACGTTTTCAATGGATGCACTTGAAGTAATGAGAGGAATCTTCTTTAGAGGCAATATATAAAGTCTTACTAGCCGTATAAAATGAATAAGTCAGTATAATGGTACTATAAGAAAAAATAGTAAGAGATAGGGATTCATTTTACTTAGTCTTCTTAAAATAATGGGATAACTTAGAAACCCGAGAATCTCTAACTCTGGATAACATAACGAATTAGGAAGGCATAAATAATAATATAGATGAATGAAAATAACTTATGGAGCACTTTTGAGAATAAAAGAAGTAAGGAGGGAGATAGTGTTATGAGCTAACGTGATAGCACCCTGAGGACCTATTTTGAGGACCCAGGTACCCAGGGCAAGTGCCACAACACAACCCCACAGGACCCCAACTGCTAAGTTAGTACTGCCTACTAAAAACACAAGGGTTAGGGTTAAGGACCCACCAACCGGGGTGGACTGACGGGACTGACGGGACTGACGGGCGGTCTAGGCAACTGTAAGGCTAGATCGTACGAGTCGATGGATGGTCCATGCGGTCTATTACTAAAGATGGATGAAGGGTCGGGATATATAAGGATATGGTTATCACTATAGTAGATAGCTTTTATAGAACAGACTCTTCAGTTGTTAATCTAAGTATTTAATCCCAGTATTGGATAGCCTTATAGCTAGTGATTATTGTTAGTTAATAATATTACTCATTAACCGCCTAATAATGTATTCTGAATATAAACCCTTGATCTTTTAAGGTTTATCGTACTCGGAAACCCTCTGGTCATTATACTTGATGGAGTTGATATAGATTCTATTGATTCTGGTGGGTCCCTGACTCTAACTCGAGCGTGGTGGCTTACTGCTTAGATCAGGTGGGACAACCTTTTTGGGAGCTGGCCCCTGGCCTGCGGGGTTGTCTTCTGCGGTAGTCATCGGCCGATGAGCGCGGGTTCATAATATCTGCCATAGGCAATTTGACCTCGGGAGTGAACATGACTGCCAGGGTATTTTGCTGCAGTGTGGGTACGAGGAAACGACGCTTGCACGAATTCAGAAAACGATACATCAGACCTTGCCTGGGATGCGGAAGCCACGCGTGCTGCTTGTCATGCCGTCTTGATAGGTTGCAGGTAATACTGGTTGCTGTGCTGGGTGGGAGGCTCTCGCAAACCCATGAGACACACCAAGTCCTGCAGGGCATTTCAAGGCACTCATTCACTGACGGCACTAAAGGCTAAGTTTTCTGCTGGGCGCCGAGGCGACGGATACAAATCCGAGCAGGCCTGGCAAATTTTCCATTTCAACCCTGCCAGACAACTTCTCTCAAACGCATGGCAGACAACGCCGCCTCCGCGCCCGCTAATCGCGCCTCCACAGATGCGAGAGGAAAATATGAACAGGAAAGGTGTGTATGAAAGAGAGAGAAGAACAAAGCAAGAACATTGAACTGCAACAATCAAGGAGGCCGCCATCCCTTGAGCCCATACGTGCCCGCCCCGAAAATTAAACTCCGAATCCTGACCAGTGGATATGCGTGAACAACTAAAAAACAAGGAGGAACGAAGGAGAAGGAAGAAATGCCCAAGAAGACGCCGCAAATGCTGGCCCAAACTGAAGAAACATCAACACTGCCTACCCCTCCCTTCTTCCATCGGGATTAATGTCCCCCCCTTCTTCCGCAACGCGGCAAGCCTTCGAGGCCCGAAAACAGCCAGCTTATAGCAGTAGCCCGTTAGCACCGAGGCAGTTGGAAGCGAAACAGGGTATATGAAAGTGCCTGAACTGAGTTACAGGCCTGGCCAAAGTACATGAAAAATGGTAGTAAGCCAAGAATACGAGAAACGAATGGTGGACGACTGCCTTTTTTCGCTGTCACCCCACGTGATGACGTGCACGGAGATGTGGTCTGCAGCGGGTAAAAAGCCAGTGGCAGGAAATGACGGCATCGAAAGAATGGAGTTTGCTTGCTCAACTTGGAAAAGTCCACCAGAATGCAGCAGCCCTTTCCTGTCGACGGGCCGCTGAGGACATCTTCACACGGCATTCATGAGCAGAGCACATCGCACCCCATATTCTTAGCAATGCCCTGCCAGTCCCAGACGCGCACCCACTCACCACGCTCCATGCACCGCCAAACTTCTTCGAGGAGCTCTGTAACTCTCTCTGTGTTCCGCAGGCCGGTGTAGCCCTTGACCGTCCGCACCGCCGTCCTTATCCTCTCCTGCTGCTCCGGCGCGAAACAAGCGGTACCGATCACGAGGCACGGGATCAGCAGGAGCTTCTGCGAAGGGTCGCTCGGCTTGAAGGTCTCGAGGATGCTGAGAGACTCGTTGACGGCCAGGGTGATGCGAGGATCGTAGTTGGGCTGCTGGCGGGCTGGCGGTGGAGTCTCAGCCACGTATTGGTGGCACTCGAGGCTGGCGGTGTGCTGGTGGTGTTTAATGCCTGGGGGTGCTTGGGAGATGGTGTAGTTTGCGATTGTGTGTCGGCGTATGGGCTGTGATGGCATGTTGGAAGCGGAGGTGCGCGGCCGTATTGATGGTGATGAGGAGCAGCTGTTATTTGCGGATCTTGGAGGGGTATTTGTCGAGCCGCCGAGAACGGACGAGTTGTGTAGTAGGGGCAGGGACGACGAGGGCGGCGGGGACATAGGTGATGGCGGGTAAATCGTCCGAAACAAATACACCCACATCATCTGTTTGTAAAGCAGACCGACGCGGTCCCGACTATCACCCGGAGGCCATGAAGGCGTCCAGTCCCGGATCGCCGCGTCGATCTCGGCAGCTCTATACAAGCCAGTGTAATCGACAGCTGGATCCACCCCAGCGGCCATGTTTGCCCTGATGGTGTTTCTGAGAGATGTGATCTGACACAGGTAATTGAAGAGGCCGTCGGCAACACCCAACAGCCGTGGCGGATGGATGGAAATGCTGGGGGTCCAGTCTTCTGATGCCAGCCTCGGGGTGTGCATGTCGGGGTAACGAACCAGCTCGTCGGCGAAGATGTGGTATTGGAAGAACTCCATGATGAAGCTCAAGAAGGCTGGGTCCTCGGGCGGCGAGTGCTGGATCAAACGCTGATAGCCTCCGAGGTGAACCCTGTGCTCGCCACGGGGGTTGCCCTCGGCAAGGGCTTCTAGGAGCAAGCATAACATCTGGCCATAGCGAGCAGACAATATCGTTGAGTAATCGGTGTCATCCTTGTCCGAGTTCAGGCTTGACCGCGCCAGATCCTCGTAGAACTTCTCCATCGCTTTCTCGTGGTGGTAGTCCGAACGTTGCTGTAGGGCTTCAAGGCTTGTGTTTGGGTTGTCGCCAAGAATCTTTGCGCCGTATGGCGTTTCAAAATCGAGGTGCTTGCTTGACAAGGCGAGGATGGAGTGCATGAGGCCGCGGTGCTTAGTGGCTATGGGGATGAGCAAGTCCTTGAAGGCATTCTTGTGTTCACCCTCGACTGTTAGCACCGTGCTCAGGTGGGCATGGTAATGCTTCCAGAAAATCATGTCCTCCGCGTTTTCGAGGCCATGGAATATAGGCTGCATGGTTATCACTGGCAGGGGCTGGCTGAGGCTCAAGCCACCTAGAGGGAGGACGTCAGCGCTGCGGAAGCATGAATTCTATGGATTTCGCCCCTCACCTTCTGCAGCCTTCTCCTTGCCGCTTTTCCATATCTGCTTCTCGGGGTAGCCCTCGCATACCACGGCGTTCTTCTCACAGTTCATACCTACCAGGGATGGTCAGCAAAGAATGCGCAAATGGAGGGGAGACACGGCGGCGGGGGTGTAAGCACGGGACAGACCGCGCCGCCACCGCCTAGAGCGGCAGAGAGCTTTCGACGTACATCTTGGCTTTGCCTCGTCGCACTTCTTCTTACGTTTCCTGCAGGTCAGGCATCCCGTCTTTGATCGACCCTTTGTGATCTTGTTGGTGGACACTACCGGGGTCAGGGGATGCTTGCGCGGCCTTCCACGGGGCCGCTTAGCCTTTGGCTGGGCTGATGTCGGGCTGGTGTTGCTTGGAACAGGAGTGAGAGGCGCCTCCTTGATCTCGTCGAGGCGGATTTCCTCGTCCATGGGCTCGACCTTGGGGACGGCGACGCCCTCGTCAGACCCTTGCTCCCAGTGCATGTCCTGATCACTCACGGCATGGGTCGCGTTGACATCGTCTGCGTTCTCGCCGTAGATCATGCTCCAGGAATCCGCAATGGAGGAGGACTCGGACTGAGACATTGGCCTGGCGGTTGCCGATTCTGCAGTGGACGGACACGGGCCGTCGTCATGGGAGTGCCCGACAGCCATATCCATGCCCGTGCTGATGGGCGACAGTTGGCCATTCAAGGGATGCCGCACGGTGGCTGAGGATGCGGTCGACGTGGATGCGGGAGGTGGGGCGGAGGCAGAGCTGGAGGTGTTGTGGGCGATAGAAGCCGGGTGGATATGGTGGACGGCACCCATCCACGGAGGCGACTGCGGGAGTATCATAGAGTGGCGGTCGTCCGAGCTCAGACTTCCGACGTTGTTGGTCGCCGACCACGACAAGATCCTATCTTGGGCGCCAATGCGAAGGGAATGTTCCATGGCTCCGGGATGGGAGGACTGGGCATGCCAACGAGCCGGCAGACGGCTAATTCCCGGCAGTCGAGTATAAGTGCAGGAGAGATGCGTGCTGGTTTTTGGACGGAGGTTGAGGCTTAGGCCGAAGTTGAGAGATCGAGGTGTTGATGGATGATGGGTGGTGGATGGATGGGTGGATGATGGGTGGCAGGTGGCAGGTGGAACTGGCAGGAACAGATGTAGGAAGCGGAGATGGAGATAACAAAGAGGTGATGCAGTCAAGGCTCTCAAATATGGCAAAGTGGCAGACGTGGTTGGGCGGTCGATCACGACATGCCTGTCCCGACGATGGAGCTATAGGTTGTGAGTGCGGGAGCAGGATGGGTAGGCGTCGGGATGTGCATGGATACTGTGGAGCTGGTGAGGAGTCGACGATCCAGCGAGGACGCCCGTGCCCGCGAGGAGGACCGAGACAGGGCACAGGACGCAGATGATGATCCTGTGGATGGGCGTCAAGTGTCAAGTGTCAAGAGCCAAGCGCCAGTCTGGTTGATTGTTGCCGATGTGGTTGTTGTTGATATGCGTGTGCGTGTGTGTGTGGAGTCTCAAACAAGACTGCCCAGGGACCATCAGACATTCAAACCCGCCGGTTGACCAAGCCCAGAGTAGAGAATTCGGCGTCTTGGAGCTCTGGCTCCGTTCAGCCTCCTTCACACAATGCATGCACGCTCGCTCGCATGCACGATAACGTAGACAAACCCACTCACTCTCACCCACAGTCGCACAGACACACGAAAGTAAACAAGCGAGAGAAAGGTCGTCGTCTCTTCCCACCCCCTCGAAGCAGGAAAGCAAGCGACAGCCAGTCCAGCAGAAGAGACGCGACTTGGGTTGATAGCCCGTGCCTGCGTGGGTGACACACACACACGAGAGCAGTCAGTAGAGCAGGAGGAGGGAGAGGGTGGTGAAGGCTGCGTCGGCGTCGTGAGGGATCAACCACACGATGTCTCTCATAAGCAGCGGGATGGAGGGGTTCGACGGAGTGGCACGTTGTTTTGGGTGGACGAGAGGTGGAGAGAAGACGTCTTATTTCTCCTTGCTGAGAGGGTGGCACCTCCCTCTCGAGCCCCGGTCCATAACCATTCCTCAAGCTGCCCATGTCCCTGCCAGTCCCATCGCCATTGCCAGATTCCCTGCCCTTGTCAAAATAGCTGCTGGATATATCGTATCGTGAGCATGGGGGTTTGACGACGGCAGCGGGGGGGGGGGCTGGGCAAGGAGAAAGGGGGGTCGGGAGCCACCTGCGGACGGACCATTCATGACCAGTCGAGCGGGACAAGAGAGACGTGACGAGAGACTGGCAGGCAATGACATGAATGGTGAGATGTGAGTGGTTGACAGATTGTGCTCCATGTACCTCGGTGCTGGATAAAGCTATGTCGATAACCAGTGGTGTGCCGGACGCGATTCATTTAGACCGTAGCAGCCGCCCGCGCAGGGATGGCCTGCTGATCATGAGCGAGGTATCTAGGGGGATGTGGCCGGCGTTGGATGCTGAAAGGGACAGGGTCTGGCGATATTAGCCAGAAAAGGTGGGGGGAGGAGGGGTTGGTGGGAGAACGAGAGTATTTTGAGCGGCTTTACTGCGCTGTAGATACATACATGGTCAGGAATAGTCTCCAGTACGTGTCCACAATACGGAGTGTGTGGATGCCACTGGATGGATAGGTGGACAGTGCAGCCGATGCGAGGGGACCGACGGCTACTCCACATTCGTCAGCTGCTCAAAGACCCCTCCAGGGACCCAGTGAGCAGCGTGGGATGGTGGACGGATGGGGATCGATCCGGCAAGCGTGACGGCGACGAGCTTGACGATGGTTGATGTTGCGTTCACAACCGGCCACGAGAGGAAGCTGCATCGGTATGTGTGGGAGCAGAAGCAAGAGGGCGGGGTGTGCTGTGCGACGACACACCACTTGGTTAGAGGCCTTTCTACCCTCATCTTCCTCGACCGTTGCACCTTTCATATGTACTGGATGCAGGTAATTATAGTGATAGATACGGCGGAATGGCGGAATGGCGCGCCGTGCCTATTTGTTCGGACCATCATGCCCTCACACACAACCACTCTCTCTCAGTCTCCCTCTACTTTTTTCTGAGTCTGTATCCTGTTGTGCGTTCAAGGTGCAGTGCAGGCAATATAGATGCGTGGCGCAAACTTGCCGCAGTGCAGCTGCCCAAACACGACATGCACCCACGGCTGCTAGACTGGAAAATATGTACTATGTAAGTACTTAGGTATGTACTTTGGTATTTTCTCGTTTGAGTGCATGCAAGTGCACGGTCCATACCCGGGTTTTGATCACCTTGGTCAAGTCGAGCTTCAAAGTTTGCTCCAGTTCCCTTCAACCGCTGCCATCAACAACCCTAGCTTGCCTCCAATGGTACTGTATGTGCAAACACTGCGTTGCACCAGGGGTAAAATCGTGTGTCACTAAAAAAAAAGAAGAAAAAAAACCTTCAACGGCGAGAGGAGCCGCGCATGGTGAGCAACCGCCCATGCACAATATCCATCACCCATAACCATCTCCCGTCAACTTTAATTAGCAAAACGACACTGAGAAAAAAGACCTCCATCACATCACGTCAACCACAGTGTCTGGAGTGACCAGTCGTCCCTTGGACTGTGCCGACCGCCTTCGCTTGGCACCCACACCTCGAGCGTTTAGATCGAACGCTACGCTATTGGCCGCATGATCTACGCTGCACGACGTTCTTCTTCCAGCTTAGGCCTCGGATATGACACGGTCAAGATACCCGAACAATCGGCAGAGTCAGCCAAAGACCCAAAAGTACTACTGACTGGGCTGGCATGGTGGTCCCATCCCACCCAACCACTCTAGTGTACTCACGTCCCAAGTTGACCAGATGAGACGATGACCATGGCCCACGGCCGCCATTATACACACACAGGAAATGGGCTGCCGGCCAGAGATTCTGTCCATTGGACAGCCCGGCGGCGTCAAACATCAATAATAAGGAACAGGACTCGGACCTGGGCCGGAGCAGAGTAGAGCAAAAGCAGGACGGACAGCCGACGACGACTTGAACCGGGACCCAGGACCAGCATTGGTCTGAGCACTGATTCATCACTCGGCGCAGTGTCACGCGGCGCCATGTCACGCATCTCGCTGTCTCCCATTATCGACGGAGTACAGCCCATCTTCTCTTCTTGTCTGCAGTCGCCCAGCCCGAGACCGCCCGACACGACAAGACAATCATTAACATCAGCTGCGTCTTGGGCGAATCTGCAGCTGGACGGCCCGGCATATCCAGCCTGCCCGCCCAACTCGGGCTGCGCTCGAGCCTGTTAGAATGACCATCTACAAGCGCATACGCACAAGACCCCTGGCCTGCCCCACCCATCCGTCCATTCGCTGTGCTAATGCCTGTCGTAGATTTACATCGACCTCTTCATGCAAGCCCATCCCTCTCTCCGCTGCATTCTGAGATGGCCCCCCATCGACCAGGATGCGGACCCTCCCAACGACATGGCGAGCCCTGGGTGCAGTCTCTGCTCCGTGCGTTGGCCGGGGGCGCTCCTAGATAAGAGCACACGTTCATGGGTTTACTGACGTGGAAATATCGATACGTAGTATTCCTCTCGTGTCGGGTTGCCGAGAAGTCTCGGAATCTCTGAGATGGGTATCTATCTATCCTGGGGCCTTGCTCAGCGCTGCCACCGAGCCACAGATGACCCGGCATTGCTGACAGGAAGCGCCCTTCGGCAATCCTGGCACTATCTCCTTCCTGCCCTCGAAACCCGACCCCATAAAGCACCTCGACGACGGCAAGCAGATGCGTCGTCGGGCGGCGCCCTTGCAAGTTGCAACCGTGTCTATCCACCTCCGAGCCTGCCACAACGCACTCCCCGTCTCAGACTTGACCCATTCCTATTTGAAAGAATCAGACCATGGCAAAACATGCCTACTCCTTTTTGTGGGACCTGCCAGACAGGCCGGCGATCAACCTCTGCAGCCTCAACGCTGGCTCTGCACACTTCTCAGTGACTGACTCAGGTCCTCGGCCTCCACACGCGGTGTGACGTGCTGCAAGAGCCTGTATGTATCATGATATCACCCTTTCTGACTTTGTGTACAAGAATCAGCGTCTCAAAAGGTCCTCCTATATCCTGACTGTTACCAAAGATTGGGTTGGCACCATCTCGTGGTTATTTCTGGACAATAGACAACGCTGGACGGCTCAGTTCGCATTCCCGACCCCCTCTTTCTCGCGGCGCCAGCATGGGCTAGTTTTACCCAATGTTGGGCGCGCGCCTCCCTCGTACTAATAACGCAGGGCAGTCAGCTGGAATGCGTCGTTTGGGTAGGGTAATATGCATGCACGTGTAGCTGCCACGCTGACTGGATCAATCACAGCATTTCCCCAGTTTTAATAAGCTGTGGGCGTCGGCCTCGTTGCCGGCTTCTGTCGCAATATTGGAACAAGTCTTGAGCCTCATGCTGTTGGTTGCCCCAACCTCCTTCACCGCACAATTGTAATCGAGGATCAGCCATGAGGCTGCGGCCCGCTTGCTTCGTCGCGACATTCGAAGTTGGCGCAGCACCGTGGCATCTTGCCAATTGTGGATTCTGGCCCGGCGCAAGTGAAAACATGGTGTACGGCGTTCCTCCAGAATGTGATGTGTCATGTATCTATCTCCCACACACAGCAGCAATATGCTGGGGCCAACTGACTACCGAGCAACCGCAGTGAACACGATACGCATCTACCCTTGTCATCTACCCTTGTCATCCCCTGTGCACTGGTTGTTATGTATCTCTATACTCTTGCTTCACAATTGGGCCGGTTGCCGCAGACACTGAGCACCACAAGTCTTCGATGCTTGCGGAAGACACGTAGTATGGATGCGTGTGTCCATGCCAACCACACGAGCATCGGACTTCCGACATGGTGCGCGCAGTGTGTAACTCGGCATCCCACTTCTGTCATCGACCAACCTGACTCGTGCTTCATCGGCAGGCAACACCTCAGGCCTCACCCAAAGCAGCGGGACGCGCTATGGAGGGGGATCCATGCTCTGGGAACCCGCCCATCGCATTGTTGCTCTCTCTCTGCATTATTAGTAATGCCCACTGCCTTCAGGGCCCAGTGTCGGCCGCCCGCTCGACTCCGTACATCAGGATTTCCGATGTTTTTCGCAAACAGCAGTTTTCGTGGTCAGCCGGGGCTTGGTGGGGCTTGTAGCTCGTTCGGATCGGTATCGATTTTGGCCAGTCTGATCTGGTTAGTCGTCCGCCATGTCAGCACGAGTGAGGCCTCGTCTCATGCAGCAGGTCTGAATTGGAAGAACGCAAGGTTGGCACTGGCAGCTCGGTTGATGTGAACCAGCCATCGACGGTCACCAGCCCTCCGGAGCGAACTGAAAGTCTTGTAGTGCCAGCGTTGGTAGCCGCAAACACCAGGCAGCGCCATGATGACCAGGAACTAGCCACCAAGATAGACATTTAGGGCTCGACGGACCGAGGTGCGCCACTTGTCGATCGACCCTTTCCGCCGTCAACTGCATGGTTCTACGAGATCTTTCTGGTGCAAGTCTAGGCCCACGATCGTAAACTGGGATATTCCCAGCATGAAAAGAGTAACAGTGGGATGTCAGGAAAGACTGTGCCTGCAGCACGCTCACCGCTCCAGCTCGCCCTCGTTTCGATCAAGAAATGGTTGCAGATGGTCCTTGGATTGGGACTATTTCAAGGCAATCATACGTTGTGACTGGCGACTCGCCCATTGAGATCGCGGGGTATTGACCACTCGCATTTGCCAGCCGCCGCTGAGGTGACGAGAGGACGCGAAGAGACCACGGCTGCGGCATGACCACCCCCCACGCCTTGCATAACACCAACAGGGCTGACCCTAGCTTCCGCCCGCCAGATCTGCTGTGTTACAGAGCCACATTGACGGAGGGGTCTGCCGAATTGGGTTTCTCGGCATCTCTTTGTCGACAACAGCCGAACGCTGGTGACCCCAATTGTGCACACCGCACCTCGCCTGGTTATTAGAGCGCGCAGCACATGAGGCGAAGTTTGACCGACGGGCGATACAAGATGTAATCGTCACTGGCGTGACGCCCGGGGTTTGCAAGGACAATGACCCTGATCTAGAGTTAATCGTCCGGACAAGGCCGCCTGGTCGCTCGCCTCACTTGCTTTTTCTCCCATTTCCGGGGAACTATGAAAAAAGCAGTTGCCAAGGCCCTCATCAGAACTGTTGCGTCAAGACAGATCGATCCCTGTGGGCCATGCCCGTGCCGCACACACCCAGTGGACCAGGCACTGGTCAGAAATGAGGCAGATATTTATGGGGTAAACTATATCGTTACGGTCTTGAGGCACATAGGAAGAATCTCGTGACCGGGTCGGCTTTCCTCAAGGGGAAACTCTTCAACGCGCGGCGGCTCACTGCAGCTCAGCGGCCCAGTCGGTTTCACTGAGGAGCGTCTATCCACCACTGTCAAGTCGCGGTCACTCAGTTTTGGGTACCCAAAGGGATTATCTCTGCAGCCGACAGCCTGACATCCGGCAGCATTCCCCACACACGATGCGAGAAATGCTGTGGAGAACCCCGTTCTGACCACCGCAGCAGTCATGAAACACTAACACATGGTGCAAGAAAAGCAAAGCCACACCATAGGTGAACCCACAAGCATCCAAGCCATGACCATTCAAGGACCTTCAACGTAAGCAACGGTACCCTTTCGAACCTCGAGCCCGTTTGGCCCGGGCCACATATCCAGACGGGCGGAAAGGTCGAAGGTGTATAAACTTTGCGATTGACGGAAACGGGGCGAACCGACGGGACCGACGGCTCCACTGGAACATCATCGGCGTCGTGGCATCAAGCATCTGTGCGCGCCCACCACCTCCTCATGCGGCTAATCAATACTGGTGCCGGTGATGGGTCTTGATAGCTAACCGCATCCATCAACCCTGAGAGCCAGCTTGAACACTCGTGTATACTGGGTATAACCCCGCCGAAGCAGTCCGGGCAAGTATTGATGAGCGACCGCGCATGCTGGGACCTGGAGTAGATCAACGCCCAGAGTCCCTGGCAGCGGAATATGAACAGCAACCGATAGCTCGCGAACTGGTGCTTGTCGTGGTCATGTAACCATAGCATGCACGAGGGAGGGGGCGACTGGGTTTTACGGTTTCCAAAGCCTTGGTACGGCGGCCAATTAAGAAGCCGTTGCTCAGACCAGCCCACCTGGCTCAGACGCTACGCCATACTCAGTAAAGGTCATTTGAGGATAATCGCGATGGCACCGTGCTGTACTTCGGCCAACTTCCAGCAGTGCGATATTGCTGTTATGCATTTATCCATCAAGGTCTGTCTCGGACAGCGCCTGTCCCACCAAATGTCGAGGACAGGCCAACAACAGCATGTCTGGAGTCGCAAGACAGACACGGCCGATGAATGAGGACCAGGTTACATCGTGCAGCGGCAGGGTAGAGCTGCCCGTCAGTCCGTCGTATTCCGTTTTGAGTTCATTGCTGCGTGGTTTCGGCTCTTGATGGGGCGGGGCGGGGTGTGCGTGTCGCTATGGTATTGCCCAAATTCTGAATCTATGCCAGGCAAAAGGTCATCGGCATGATTACTGGGCCCGTCGATCGGCGCAGGCGGTCGTGCCCATGTTAGCCAGTCAGTGACGGCAGACACACACGAGCGCCCGCGCCTCTCTGATGAGGACGAGCGACGCGGCTGCTTTTGACGAGTCCCGTCGGTGGTGCTGGCACGCCCTCTTCGGTCGGTCGGAGTCGCCTTTTGTCTCGCCACCCCCCGTGCTACGGTGCCGTGTCCTCCATGCGGGGCCTGAATCCATGGGATGTCCGCTTCAGACCTCAGCTGGGCCGACTCAGTCACCGGCCAGCACGTGTACCGTCCCCACTGATTGACGAGGCCGGTGACCTTGCCCACGCACCATCGGTTACTAATACGGACCTGGCTGCCATCCGGACAACAAGATATCGCGCCATCCAATCCGACGGGGTGGGGGGACTCGGACGGAAACACATTGGATTTCAAGGGCGCCAGGAAAATGCAACGGGATGGGGTCGCAGCCAAGGTCGCGCTGCTGTATCTGCACATCACTGCGCACACTTGCAGAAAGGAGAAGCGGATCTGGAGAGCGTGGGCCTTATGCCGTCATCAAGTGGGAACACAGCGCATTTGATCTTGCTCCGGGCCACAGCTGCTGCTAGCGGCCGCAGCAGAGCAGTTGGTGCAGGCTGGTGTGACGCGGTTGGCATTCTCGGCCACTTGAACCGAAGCTCGTCGAGCATACGGAGTATATGCTGGTGCGACGCTACTGCAGGCTCGTTGTCTCTGTGCCAAATCGTTTTGCCGTATCCATCTCCCCCCCCGTGTACGCATCTCACATCTCACAATTGCTCCAACTCGCACCATGGTGCTCCACGCCGGAGGGTCCCTTGATGCAGTACAAGTGCCAGCATCAACCGACCGACGGGCGAGGGGTCTGACCCCAGCGCCGCTCCACCTGCGCGCAGACAGACACCAAGATTTCGAGCTGTCGCCTGCCCCAGATCCTGGTTCGTGCTTGTTGTTTCCCACTGTCAAGCCCGCCCAGACTGCCAGTCAGCCGCCGTTGGTGCGATGCACGACAGCGGGGACTATCCAAGACTGCAAGCAAACCGCTGCGCCCAACACCAGCGAACCGTTGCCAGCTTGACGCCCCAGTGCCTAGTCATGTGGTCAGCGTGCAGATCTGTATCTGTGCTGCCTGCCAACAATCAAAACCCTTCAAGGTGCTCTCCGGCCGCTTGTTTGTTTTGGGGGGAGGAGGATGAGGCACAGCACAGCACAGCACAGCACAGGCTTGGGGTGGGGACGCCTTCGCATCTTGGGCGTGCTTATTACTCTTCCTTCTTCATGTTGACAGCAGAACAACCTTTGATTTGCCGACGGGTAGAAATATGCCTGGCCTCTCCAAACTTCGTGTTACACAGCACATGCATGTTCTATGCTCCTTTCTTGCATCTTGCTTACTCCGGATTCCGACTGGGCCTGTACTCCCTCTCTGGGGTACCGAAACCCAGAGCGCTGGGATGTGGCGTCCCACGTACATGAAAGTCATGCTTTTCTGACGGCGGTTGCAGCTGCAGTCTTGAGTTTTTCTGTTTTGGCCCCGCTGTTTGCCTTGTCTGCTGTGACAATTCCACCTCGGCGCAGCGGAACTTAGACATTGGGCAAGATCTGGTGCCTGGAACAAAGCAGAAACTTCGGGAGAAGAAAAAAAAAAGCTGCAGGGCACAAGGAACAAGCCTCTCAGCATCGGCCAACCATTGCATCTCAGCTGCAATAGTGACGCAGAATACTCCGACATTCAAATTCATCTTACACAATATAATACATAAATACCACGTGGTAAGTTCAGCCCACGAGTACAGCAATCACCCTTTGGATTTGCTCACCGCCTATTTGTTTTTTTGTCCTTCCTTCTTCCTCGCTCGGACTGCCTGCGCCCCCGACGCTTATCGCCCACCCCTTTCAAATTGCTCCCCAAACACGAGCAAATGTCCACCGTTTCCCTGTAGCCGTCGACGATGCGGCGCGTGGCGTTGTGTAGTCTTCAATGCGTCTTTGTCGGTGAGGTCCTTGGCTCTGATTTAGCGCTTTCCTGCGCCAACGGCTGGGGCAAAATCAGGACGTTTGACGAGCAAGGCGAGCTGCAGCAGACAGCAACTCACGTTGTAGTCGGCTATTAAAAGGATGTCGGCGATCGGGCCGGGGTATTGGCCGCATGGTCCCGGTCCCGGTCCGGCACTTCCCACCCCAGCACCTAGAGGCGGTTGGACTTGTTGGCGCTCAGTCGCTGTCGCCGCCGCCGCCGTCTCCATCCTCCTCCGGCGGCTGTCTAAGCGAGATGATGGCTTTAGCGTCCCGCCCGCTGCCCTCCTTGGAAATCTCGTACTTGCCGCCCAGCACCAGGTCCTTGGCCACCAGCTCCCGCGTGCGGCCGAGGCTTTCGATGGCGGAGATGCGCTCCATGGTGGCTTCTAGGTGCTCGCGGAACCCGGGCATGGCGCAGATCTCGCGGAAGGCGAGGTGCATGGGTACACTGGAGGCGCGCATCTGGGCGCTGCTCGTGATGGTGAAGAGGTTCATGCGGTCCAGCTGGCGCACGAAGTCGGCACGCGTCTGGATCTCCTGCGCCTTGTGCATCGGGAAGGACGGCAGGATGTGGCCCCTCACCGGGTCGTAGGTCTGCAGTTCGTCGGACTCCTTCTCCTTGTCCACCAGGGCAAGGGCAAGCACCATCGCTGCGGCCTGGGAGGTGTCAGCCGGGTGGTCTGGATGAGTTGAGTAGTCTATCCCATTGTGGGGGGGGGGCGTGATGGAGGATAGGTATGAGGTGCGAGGGCCGTTGATGACCGCCCTGGCGAGTACCGCTGCTTACGATCTGTGAGACCGCTGCCTCACAAGAGGATTTCGCAGAGCCAGAAATCCCCAAGACCTGGCCATACTTATCCAATCCCTTCGAAACAAGACGAAGCCAGCGCGACAAATTTGAGGTAAGTGTCCGAGCATTGGCAAGAGGCAAAACACGTCGAATATCAAGGGGCGGGCAGCCCGGCGTGAAAAGGACAAGAAATGCAATTACTTACAGCCCACTTCTGCTGGTCCATCACGTCGTCGTCCATCTCCTCGCCGAGGATCCAACACTGGTTCAGAAAGTAAGTCTTCTCGACCTCCTTGATGTCCTCACACGTCTGGAGCATGTCGGCGCTTTTGGCGACACGGTTGAGGAAGGTCAGGCGGCCGCCGACCTTGTCATAGATCTTGGTGGCGAGGTCGTCGGAGAGCCTCTCGCCAAAGTAACGGGCGCGGTAGCGCTTGAGGGCGGCGGTGGCCGGGGCCTTGGGCAGGTCCTGGACGCTCAGGACCTCCATGCGGGTTGCAAGCTGCTTGAGGCGCTCGTATACCCAGTAGTCATCCGAGTTAAAGACCATAGTGACGAGGTTGGAGGCGGCCCACATCTCTGCGCGTTGTTGCAGCAGCTCGAACAGATCCTTGCCGTCCTCGTCGTCGCGGATCAGGTGCATCTGGTTGATAATCATAACGAGCGGGCGGCCAACTTTGGCCCGACGCTCGAGCGCGACCTTCTCTAGCTTGTTGAGGGCCCTTTCGATGTCGAGCAGGGCGGTTGTCTGTAATAGGTGGGTGTCCACTGTCAGCGATGTCATGATGGGGACGAGAGTATGGATGGGCATTGGATTTCTCAGCCGCTGATCCTGGCTCAGCGTGTGTGGCTTCGTGGAATAGCCATCGTGAATGTTGTCCCAAGCGCCACAGCCACTTTGTAGCACCCAGTCTTGGTACTGGGAGTATTCCTTTTGGAGGAGCAATTGAAGTAAGGCGAAAGATCTCACACCAAATTCATCACTTACATCCCTGGGGCCCTTCTCGCTGAAGTATCCGCCGATGTAATCTTCGTGGAATTCGTAGTCAAGGGCCTTGCCGAGCCGGATCCGGAAGATTTCTAGGTCTGAGTGTGCTTCAAACATGGCCACTTTTAGGTCCAAATCGTGTCAGTAGATTCCGTGTCTCTAACTGGCAAGGCTCACATGGTTCAGGTTTCGCGCAGGGTCAGGTTTGAGCAACAAGAGCGCGCCACGTTGTAAGTTGCGACAGGTGGACCTACGCGGCACATTGTCCCAACTACTATCATCTCAACGGTGCGAATGGTAATTCTGCAGTGGCAGAGGCCCTCCAATGCAATCTTCTGGGTTCTCGAGGCCCTGCTACCAGAAGGACTTCCCTGTGTACCCTCTGTTCTACTTCGCAGACGGAGTCTTGGTACGACAGATTCCTTACGGGGCTGCGCCGGCCTACCTTTGCTTGCAACTCATGGCTTATTCCGTGGCACCCCTTGTTGCGGAAACCTGTGCCTCTTGTGCGAATGGACCCCCTATGCATATGCCTGACAAACGCAGGGGATGCAGCTTAATCACTCACCGCCGTCGCCCTCGATCTTGCGCATGGCCTCGATGAGCATGCTGCTCTTGCCGGTTCCCTTCTCCCCAATAAGGAGGTGGTAGTGTCCATAATCGAGCCCCGCGACGATGGCGTCGATGTGAGCCTGCTCCGGGCGGTGGACCCAGTGGTCCTTGTCGACGTCGTCGCCGTTGCGGTGGACGTTGGAGGGGCGGGCCTTTGTGTCACCACGGCCCTTCCCAAGAGCGGCCATCTCCAGGACGGGGTCGCCAGGCTCGAAGGCGTTGGCCATCTTCTGGAGCTGCAGCTTCTTGTAGAACTTGTGGTAGGCGTAGGCGGCGCCCGCGAAGCCGACGGCAAGGACCAGGACCGAGGCGAAGGAGGTCGCGGCAGCCTCGAGCATCTTGTAGCCGAGCGAGGGCTCATCATTGCCGCTGCCATTGCTTCTCCGGCGGCCCCATTTGTGGCTGCCGCCGGATGAGGATGAGGAGTCGCTGTTTGAGTCTTCCTTGCGTAATGATCGGCCGGTCGAGAAGCTGCGCAATGTCTTATTCCCGACGTGCCTGCATGCTGCGTCGTCGCACTGCCGCGTGGCGAGGCCCCTGGGCGGGACCCGGGCGGGAGTGGCAGTCAAGAGCGCATGGTGATGCGCATGCAGACGACGGCGCGCGAGCTGCTTCAGGACGGCGCTGGACATGCGCTGGCCTGGGGCCATGGTGCGAGGGTTTCCTCTTTCCTCCTATCGTCGCCCAGGGCTCTTGGGCTGGATCCAGTAGTAGATATGTGTAATGGAAATAGACTAGGTTGGAAGAACGAACAAGCAAAGAGTGGCTGGCTCTTCTATGGGAGCTTGACAAGATGCATGGAAACCCGATAGCGAACGGAAACAGAAAGGAGAAGGAGATGACGACCAAGGAGAAGGAGAAATGTACGAACAAACCAGAGAGGTTCAGCGCGGGTGAGGGCGAAGGGGGGAGGGGCGTTTTGATCAGAAAGGAGAGGGCGGATTGGACCCGGCAGAAGTGAGGCCAACCGACTCGAAAAGGGCTGGCTGATACTTGTGCGACTGCGACGGCGGCGGCGTCTACAAAGAGTCAGTCAAGCTGGCTGGCCCTGCTGTCTGATGGCGTTGGCAGGCAGCTCGACCGGCCGACCTGGAAACGGCTTCTTGGCCGCGGGACCTCGTGGCCTTGCTGGCCTTGCTGGCCTTGTTGGCGAGGGAGCCGAGGCCCCAGCAGGGCGGGTTCATTTTTCGAATGGGGACCCCTGGATTTGGGCGATATTAACACACTACATCGGGTGAGGAGGTATCTCTGCTTATAAAAATGTGTGGGAATGTACATGGTCTGTCTGTCGGTCTGGCCTGGCCTGGCCTGGCCGGGCGGGCTGGCTGGCTGGCTGGAACATTGAGAAGGCGCTGGTGTGGGAGGAGGTGACTGGGCTGGTCTGTGCTGCGGAAAGGAGAAGGAAGCAGCAAGACTAGAACATTTCCAATCGGTGACAAGCATTTCTTAAAAGTGCATAGTTGGCTTGGAAACCAGAGATGCACGTTGTATGCAGTACTGTGTAGCTCTCTCTCTCTCCCAAGGTATCCATCCACTCTTGTCCAATCGGCAGTGGGAAGACGACTCGTGCCCAGGCCATCCGAAAGGGCTAGGCTAGCCACGCCTGGAAGCTTTGTACCGGCTGTCCTTCCTTACGCGTCCGCCTGTCTGCATGCCATTGGCCAATCACTTCGACCATCACTCTTTTGTCGAGCTTTCCTTTCCCTCAAACCAACGTGTCATCCGCACGCGTTCCTCGAGCTTCCCAAGGACTTTAATCAAGCAAGACCCCTGGTCGTTTTATTTTGTCATCTTCACCGCCAATCTCTGCCACTCTGTTCTTCCATCACCACCATTTCCGACAATCCACTCCCTGCCGTGGAGTTTCTCGAGTCCTGCAGGCCCAGAGCTCCGCGCTCGCTCTTTGGTCCAGCTACCTGCAGCGACCTGTTCTGCAGTGGGGCCTGGAGAGCAACACTGCGGGGCAGCTAAGACCTCAGAACCTCAACCTGCCTTCGACAGCGTCGGGACCAACTTGCTCGCGCCTCTAGTGCAGCACGGGAAACTTGGAGCTTCCCGCGCTCGTTCATCAAGACTTGCAGTTGTTCGTCTTTGCCATCAGCATGGGCAAGGAGTCCAGCCAGCTCCAGAGAGAACAGGGCCGGCTGGCTCAGTCGAGGCCACGCGGTGGTAGGGTCATCGGGCCTCCCATGTCGCCGACTCCCCCACCGCCTCCGGGCGAGGTTCGCGACCTGAACCTTCGTCGCCGTCGGATAACAGACAGCGACCACGAAGCACCACCAACTGAATCGGATTCCCCAAAAAAGAGGAGGAAGGACAAGAAGAAGAAGAAAAGGAAGAAGCGACACGAGGGTCCAGACAGCGACGCCGCGAACGAGCTGTCTGACGCCCCGACGGCTGTGATGCCGCACGACGGCGATGAGGCGCCCGCCACGACCCCCGGGTCGGCTAAGAAGCACAAGGAGAAGAAGAGGCACAACCGCAAGAAGCACGATCGTCCACACAGACCCGACGTCCAGGACCTGCTCGTTTCGCATGCCGTGGATGGCTCGCCGCCGTCGGCCCAGGAACCAGCCCCAAACGGAGTTGGAGGACACGCCCCAATAATCAAGGCTGAGCAGTCAGATGAAGACATTGCCCCGGCAAGCGGCTTCGCGGAGGGGGAGGGGGAGTTGGAGCCGTTCCATCCCAAGACTGAGCCTAACCGCTCTCCCTACGAAGACCCACCAGATGACATGCTGCCTTTCCTAATTGGCCGAGTTGTCGATGGCGACGAACGACGCCAGGAGTCGCCCTTCATGCACAGAAGGGAAATTTCAATGGTTGATGACTCAGCGGACCTACAAGGCGACGATGAAGCGCCCATACCAGACTTGCTGCCAAGCCAAGTCAAGACTGAGCATCCTGGGCCAGAGGACGAGTACAACCTGGCGTCCCCGAGCGTCGCACGACTCGACAGGCTGGAGAGGTCGAGGTCGAGATCCATGTCTCGGCCGTCACCAACCTCCGTGTCGGCACAAAATGTGAGCTTCTCTGCCCGCCCAGCCGACCACCCCGTTTACTAATCTCTTCTTCGCAGCTCAGAGCCTGCGCGCGGCTAGCATCGCCTACACCGAGTCGGTCGTCAACAGGATCAAACACGAGCATCCCCGCTCGGGTCGAGGTTGCCAGACCTGCCTCGCGAGGCTCTCTCAACGTATCTGCCCGGCGTGACGCTCAACCGAACAGCGATGCTGTGGGTGCGAATGAAGACAATCAAAGCCTTGTCAGTGGGCATGTCAGTCCTATGGCGACAAAGGCAGGACGGGCAAAATCGCCCAGCAAGACTATAAACCCCCAACAAGTCCATGGCATCTTGACGGAGGCAACGGATGCTAACGAATGTACCAACGCCCCTGCTTCTAGCGCACTGTCGAACACGAATGTGCACAGGGTCACAACTTGGCTCTCCCAGCCTGCTAAGAGAAGGGACCACGAGGATGTGGTGGAAGCGTCCGACAACGAAAGTGCAGGGCAAAGCGGGGAGGCTGCGACGCACAATGCCGCTGAAGCCCAACCATCTGTTGACATCGAGCCACTTGGCGACGACGAACCCGAGGTGCCTGTCCATCAGCCGAAAAAGGTGAAGAAGAAGCGTAGGCTCCAGCCAAAGGAATCCCTGTCGCTTTCGCAGCTGGAAGGTGACTCCGAAGAGGGGGAGGCCCAGCCGCGGATGTCCATGTCGCAAAGATCCAAGCTCAAGGACGTCATGCGCGGTGATCTCAGGAGCCCTGAGCATGAGACAGGTACCAACATGGAACAGCAGACCAAGCCCAAACGGAAGCGCCGTCCCGATGCTGCATCGGAAGACGAACCAGAGAACCTCCTTGCGGGCCCGTCCAGGCGCAAAAAGCCAAAGAAGTCGACCAACATTCCTGAGCCCAGCCATCCCAAGAAGACCAAAGTTGCCCCCAAGAGTAACCGTGCCTCACAGAGCGAAACCGCCACCGGTGCCTGGACTACCGCAGAGCTCAGTGCTCTGGGCCGGGTCGTGGACCAGTTTCGCCATGCCCATGACATGTCGCAATCCGAAATCAACGCGATGATACACCAGAGACCGGACACAGGCAACGAAAAACACAAAGACTTCTGGGACAGCGCCGTCGCAGCCATTCAGCATCGCAACAGGAAGCAGATCATTGAACGGACTCGCAGGCTCTATAACAACTTTGTGGCCCGGGGACGCTGGGACGACGAGCAAAAGAAAGAGTTGCATGAGCTGTTTGAAAAACATGGCAAGAACTTGAAGTTCTCGGAAATCGCCGCTACCATCAACCGGGACCAGAAAGATGTCAGGGATTATTGGCGCAACCACTACGTCGTCGATGGGCATCGGCTCAAATGGTATTGGAAACCGGAAGAGACGGAGAAACTCAAGCAGGCAGTCGGAGAGGCCCTCAACAGGATCCGGATCGACCGCGAGAACAATGATCAGTTCCGTCCGAAGCCCCGCGTTAAAGGCTTCGACGGCGAGTCTCAGCTAGACTGGCAGCAAATCAGCTCAGCCATGGGCCTTACTCGAAACAGGCAGCAATGCATGTGGAAGTGGCAGGAGCTCAAGGACAAAGGGGAGGTGCGCGTTGACAACGACCATCTGCCCGAACCTTCTCATCGAACCAGGACTATCAACGGTCTGAGCGAGGTGTTGGCGAATGCGCGCGAGGACTATCGTGTCATGAGCGTCGAAGAGCAACTCCAATTGGTCGAAGCTGTCCATGACTCGGGTTGCTCCAAGGACTCCAAGATCAAATGGAAGTCGCTCGGTGATGAACGCTTCAGGGCAAAATGGCGGCGCCCCACTCTAAAGCTGGTCTGGTTCAGACTGCGGAAGACTGTGCCTGATCATGAAGACCAGGACGTTCAGTCCAATGCGCGGTACCTGCTTAACCATTACAATATTCACCAGTCGCTGCCTCGTATCGAAGATAACCAAGCCGATGATGAAGTGGAGGAGAAGCTTGTCAACCTAGTCCCCGGCAGCAAGGTGTGGCAGACACCCTCCCAGGAGCCTCGTGCTCTAAGGGAGAGGCAGCGACGGTCGAGCAGCGCGAGCAGCCGCGCGAGCAGCCGCGCGAGCAGCCGAGCCAGGAAGGTCTCGAGCCAGATTCTCAGAATCCCAGACGACGGCGATGAGCAAGGCGAGCCCGCCCAGCGAGGCCGAGATCACACCCCGAGATCAGTCAGCGTTGATCTTGGGCAAGATGACATCGAGGGTACTACAGCAGAGGCTGGCAAGGGAAAGGTCAGGATAAAAAGTAAAGGGAAAAGGACAGCTCGGTCACCACCGCCACCGGCGGGTGGCTGGAAGAGTGCTGCCACTGCTGTGGATTCCGATTCGGAGTGAGCGAAACCAGTGTCCGACGTTCCGAGTTTGCGCACCTGAGCGCAAGCATTGCTATGGAGCCTGTTTTGGGGTGAAGAGACACCAAGTAATGTCAGATTTGCACATCTTAGCATGAAGTCTCTGCTTGGCGATTGAGTATCATTGCTGTACATACATACCTTATGGGGATGAGCATGTGCCTACATCCGCTTGCTGCTGCGATAGCCAGTCTCAAATGATATTCGCACGCACGGAAGCGTATGGTACACGGGCGCATCACCCGACACCTACCACCGACCACCAACAGGCACTAGCACAACCATTGCTTCTAAAACACACACTCGCAACGCAAGTAATCACAATACTGCTAATTAACACTCACTCTTCACAAACTGGTCTGAGATGTGTGGGAGTGCAATTCGGGCCGAGTGATACTCTCTGTTCGCTAGAGCACAAATAATGTACCTCCGTATCCTCCGTTTTTTTGGTGTGGATATTATATGTGACTTTCCGGTTCCCCAGGTGTTACCCAAGTGCTAACTTCCATGGCGACTCCCCACTTGAGTAGCCCTCCTCCCCATCCGGAACTCCCCGGGCAAAGCCGGTGAGCATAAGTCCACGAGCCAGCTCGCAAACAATGTGGTACATACACGACAATAACTCGCATGAGGACTACCCGACTGAGACTGAGGCTGACTAGCAAGGGTTGATAGCCATGCATCATCAGCTTGATGATGCGTCCTTCCTCTCATAGAAAGGAAGGCGGCGACGTAGAACAAGCCAGGGCCCCTGAAAGGCCCAGGCTCCCCTTGTCTGAACGTCTCTGCTCTCGTCCGTCTCGTCGCCAGGGGCTCCTCTGCTCCGTCACGAGGACGGCATGTCTGATACCAAGCAAGCATCATCTTTTCCCCAACCCCCCTCCCCGCCGCAGGTTCCCCTCAGTTCGGGCCTGACTTACCAACTCATTTCGAGCCTGCGGAAGGGAAGGAACACTATAGGTTCTGTAGGGGGGAGGGTGCTGGCTGCAATGGACTTATAGACCCGCCTGCCGAGCGAGGTTCTCAAGGAGGGAGTCGAGCTTCGCCTCTGTTTCGACCTTGGCGGCCTGCAGCTTCTCGGCCGGGGTGCGGCCGATCATGACGGCATTGCACGGGTCGAAGGGCGCTATCAGGTCCTCGAGCGCGCGGAGCGACTCGAGCGTCATGATGCCGGCGAGGGTGCTGGGCGCCAGGCCCCCGGCTCGCCGAAGGGCCTTGTCCCAGGTGTGGGCGATGGCCCAGGTTCGGGCGGCTTCGGCGGCCGCCGTGTCCGGGCTGACCTCGAACACACCCGTGAGTACTGCCTTCTGCAGGGTCGCGTCGTCCGGGTGCGTGCTGCCTCGCAGGTCGTGCAGGCCCGAGAAGAACTCGTGCGCCGGGTGCGCGACGGCGGCCCAGTCGAAGTCGAGCAGGGCGGTGATGCGCCTCGTGGCGGGGTCGTAGAGCATGTTGTTCATGGCTGCGAGGCAAGAAGAGAAAAGAGGAATCCTGTCAGGAGATCAGTTTCTTGAAGAAGGGAAGGGTCTTACTGAAATCGCCGTGGGTCAGGACCCGGTGGCTGGTGGCCACAACGCCGCGCCGCAGCACCCGCTCGATAACCGTGCCCGAAATGAAGGCGTCCAGGCGGGCCCTCAATATCTCGTTGGCCCGCCACCCACGTAGCACGGCGCTGTTCTCGGCGTCACCGTCGAGCTGGAAGCGCAGCTTTAAAGCCCACATGTCCGCGTAAGAGGCCCACGGCCCGCCAGGGAGAAGAGGCCGCTGGCCTGTGACAATGGTGCCGTCGGCAGCGAGGGCCATGCCGCCAAAGGAGGTGACGCCGGCGGGTAGCTCGACGGATTGGATGGCGGTCAGAATGGTCGCGACCTGGTCGATCACGGCGAGCTGCTCCTGCGGCTCCAACAGCTCGAAGAGCCCGTCGAGGTTCGACCCGGGCCGGTGTCCCATCATGGTCCAGCCGAAGGAGGCCTCGTCCGCATCTGAGGAGGTCCCCGTAAAAGGCTCCCATGCGTAGACGGTGGGGACAATGTCGGCCATTCCCGGTGCCCGCTCTGAGAGGGTCTGGTGAATGAGAGACGAGGTGATGATATCGTTCTCAACGCGGTTGGTGTTGTTCAGGCTCTCGGCCTTGGGGTTGGACAATTTCAGGATAAGCGTCGAGATGCCCTCGGGAGGAGGAAGGCTGGTGAGTGGCTTCGGAACGAAGTTGTCCGCGGTGGCCGGGGAGGCCAGGTCGAGCTTGTAGAGGAAGTTGTTATAGGGGAAGGGGCAGCGCTCCTGGTATTCGACTGGCGTGACAGACGTCGCCGCCAGGCCATGACGGTCGAGGATGGACTGGACAACATCAAGGCGGCGGGTATAGCCTGCTTGGTTGATGTTGTGGGAGGTCATGACGTCTTCGTGTGTGTGAATGCAATGGGACTGATGGAGGAAGTGCTTTTGTGTGGCTTGCAAAAGAAGAGAGGCAGCGCCGTGTCGCCGAACGCGGGAGGCGCCGTGCGCATATTTATAGACTGCTTCTAGTCACCGGTGAATGATGGATTTATTGATCAGCGCGTCAGCCGCGGTAGGATCAGATGCAAGGGACGCGTTGTTGCACGTCGCCGTTCATTACTCGTCTATGCTGCCAAGCCGCATTATCAATGATGACGGGGCTAACCTAGGAAAGGCATCTACCTAATTAATTTCCACGTCATGATACCACGTTCCCATCCAACCTTGATCATGGTGTTATCCATTTGCAGCTGACTGTGCGTTGATGCGCATCTTCTACCCCTCGCTGGCCCATCCTGTTTTAGCTCGGTCTTGTCTGCGGGATTCCGAGCTCAGACGATGTGCCTAACGATTATGACGATGATGCAGGTTCCCCCAGCCGTAATGCCTATGATGCCGCCCAAGTCCATGATCCTCGTTCGTCTTGTTGGTCTCGAGGTCGTATGATCGGAAGCCGTGTCGTAAAGTCTCGACCCAGTCCTTCTGGTGCTGGTGCACTGAGGTATACAACAAGTTGGGCTTTGATCCGGGTTGTCTTGGTTGAAAACACTTGGGATATCTATCCCGCAATGTAGATCTATCAGCCGAGCCTTGAAGAGACGAAGAGAGAGTGTGTGTGCGTGAGTGTTTTCCGCACCACTAGTGAAGAACGATGGTCTCGCACCCTGCCGAAATGTATTGAGGACTCGTGAACCGGGAAAGTGCGTGCGAATAGCAACATATATTCGTAAAGCCGATGCTCAACGGAAGGAGCAACATGCGACCAGTCTTGGTAAGCAAATAATAGCTGCATGCATATCTGTATCCCACATCTCCCCGCTACCTCCCTTTTACTTCACTGAGAGAAGGGAGACGTAACACCGGAACTGCCGTGTTTAAATATATCTGTAGGAATGCAATTGTGCGACGTGTACCTAGGCATGTAGTACTCGACCCTCTCGTTGGTTGTCATTCCAACTGGGCGGTCGCTTATCCTACACAAAATTTCAAAGGTATTCTCCTGGAAATGAAAATGTGCTAGAACCAGAAAGCCGTTACATAGGAACCGTAACACGTTCAGAGCTGTTGGGCCATTCCTTTCCCCTATAGCAGCACTATGTCGACGTTGTGGTCGAGACGGTAAAGGGATGCTGAGTCTGGATAGTAGCAGGACGCCCTTAATGAGAACGAGATATATACACCAAGGATTTGGTAGAATGAAGTTGGTCCAGTGTCATTTCAAACATATATTTTGGTAGTTCACATAAGCCGATCGTAGCGGAGGGGGGGTCCACGAGGGTCTTCCCCCTGTTTATTCAAGTAGTCTCTTCTTCCCCCCTTTCACAGCGACTACAGGGATAAGCTAATGCTGCTCGCCACAGCAGATAGGGTATAAGGGAGTGAGAGACCTGTGGTTGTGTTTCTCGCGGTAAATACCGCGGAGAGTGGTGCCGGCTTTCTACATGACGCAAACTGCGTCAATGTTACAAGAGCAGTGTGTTTCCCTTTACTGCCAGCCGGGGAGCAGGGGTTGGGGGGAGGGGGGTGCTAGCTAGGGCAAAAGAGGCTCTAAGAAAACACCCAATGGATCAGTTATATATAAGATATAGTTATTAAGTTTCTAAATATACTTTATATAAATTATATTCAAATTAACTTTGAGAATATTTTGTACTTTGTTAATATAATTTAAATAATATATAATAATATGAACGTAATTATTACCTCCCTATATAATATAAACACTAATTAGTAAAAGCTTAATAGACTTAATAACCTTAAAATTACTATTAAAGCACTAGCGCTAGTTAATACCTATTTTCAATTAATCCTATTTATCTAAAGGATTATTCTTAAGGCTTATAAGGACCCTCCAAGTAATATCATTAATGGAGAGCTATGGCTGGATAATCAATACACTCTAATATGAAGAAGAGCAAGAAGAAGAGGAAGACTGGGACAGGGATTGCAGTGATTTCGCATACGATCATGATGATTATGATGACGATTGCGACATCGACAATGATAGTGACTTTTTGAGAAGAGCGGCGGACTGAGGCGTTTCATGTATTCAAATATTATCCCCCCTTTCGCGTGCCACACTACCGGCGGTGAAGCGAAACTTTAGGTTACGACTGTCGTGGCGAATCTACAATTCCTTTACCGATTATCATCTACCATCCACAAATCAAATCTGGACACATTCTGCGCGAATGTCGGTAACGTGGGTGGCCCACTTTCGGCCCCCCCCCGATTCGGCCCCCCTTCCGCCACCACCACCCACCCTCTTCAACACTCAATTGCTCGCCACCACGATGCACGATCCCTCTTCCGTTGTTGTTGAGGAATCACCAGAAGAATCGCTATTAAGGGATACCGCGCCGGCCTCAATCTGAGCTTTTTTTATAGCCTTAATGTTGGCGAAAGCCTGATTTGGGTCGATTTGGACCTTCTTTCTTTTGAACTGCTTGGTGGCCTCAATTTTCCTTATGAGCTCCTCGCTTTTCTTTGAGGACATTAATAATGCTGTATCTTTCTAATTATATGCTTTAAGAAGTTTTCTGAGCAATTGTTGTTGGGTGGGGCTTGAGTGTTTCTGATGCTGGTAATTGGCGATTAAACGCCGAACCTCTTGGGACTTCGTAGGATTGGTAAAATTGGGTACCAGTGGCTGAAAAATATACTTAGGTGTTCCTTGTAATGATCAGAGGGTTTCCAAGTACGTTAAACCTGAAAGATCAAGGGTTTATATTCGGAATATGTTATTAGGCGGTTGTTGAGCAATATTGTTGACTGATAAAGATCACTAGCTATAAGGCTATCCAATACTGGGATTGAATACTTAGATTAACAACTAAAGAGTCTATTCTATAAAAGCTATCTACTATAGTGATGACCGTATCCTTATATATTCCGACTCTTCAGTTGGCTCATTGCTGCTCATTGATCTTAGATAAGCACTTATAGCCATTACTCATTACTACTCATTAATCCTGGATGAGCACTTGCAGCCATTACTCGTCACTGCTCATTAATCTTAAATAAGCACTTGCAGCCCTAACCCTGGTTCTCCGGGTTAGGTTATATTGACTTAGCAGCTGGAGTCCTGCAGGGTTGTATTATGGTGATTGCTTCTAGGTTCCTAAGTGGGTCCCTAGAGTGCCATTCATATTAGCTCATAACACTATCTCCCTCCTTACTTCTTTTATCCTCAAAAGTGCTCCATAAGTTATTTTCATTCATCCACATTATTATTCATACCTTCCTAATTTATCGTATCGTCTAGAGTTAAAGATTCTTAAGTTATAAAAAGTTCTACCGCTAAAATATTTAAGAAACATTAAGCCTACCTTAATCATCACGCTTTCATTAAATGGTATGGTTATAAAGTTGCTCCATATTTCCATTATTTATCTAAGGACCTGGTTTATAAGATAATTGATTTCATAAAGAGCTGTTTACAATATACTAAGCGGGGTTATTCTTATAACGCATTACGCACACTAGTATCTTCTTGTAAATGTCCTATTTTCGCGGGTAGTTATTAGGCTGACCTTTGCAGTATTGCATACTATCAAGAAATTAGCCAAGCTGGATAGTTATAAGATTAAGGAGGAGGAGCGTTTAGCTAAGATCTAGGCCCATTTAAATAAATCCCTAGCTTATTTAGCTCATTTAAAGAAGTAAAAACGTTTTCTTTAGGTAAAGGGGGTGAAGTTAGTAAATAAGGGGTTAGCTAAGGAGGAGCAAGCCCATACTACTAAAGCAATATAGGAGGTTATAGCTACTAAGGGGTCTTTCCCTAATCCTCATTTTAATTAGAATTCCATAAGTACCAGAAATACAGTAGTGGATTGGTCTGCATTTTTAGTTAGGGGTAGAGGAAATACACCTATAGGTAGCTTATCTAGTTCCTAATCCTTATCTTCTAATATCCCTAGGCTAATAATATTTCCTTTAAATAATAGCTAATTTAAGTATTTAGCTAGGTAACATTTACCTTTCTTTATATTCTTAGTTTTAAAACTTTCCAGAAGTTTCTTACTATTTCCAAGGTTTTACTCTAGTTCCTATATAGTTTTACTTAAATTATATTCTTTCCATTTAATAAGATATTCCATCATTCCTTAATACTATTTAGAGTCTATAATTCTTTCTACTTTATATTCCTTATTATATTCATTAATAATTTCAATTTATATTTCTAGTTTTACATTTTCTAGTACTAATTTAAGAAGTAAGATATAAAAGTTTATAATTAGTATTTAATTATTTCCACAAAATTTTAAAGGGGCTGATTTTCTTATAATCAAGTTTATTACTAGATTACTTTATTTTAATATTTCAGCAAAGAAGATAGACCTTATCTCCCTTCTTAAGAATTAATCCTTTAATTCTTTTCTAGTTTACATATTTTATCATTCATTCTTATATAAAAGAGAGTTCTACTTAGATATCCTTCTAGATTTATCTAATTTATATTACTTTTTATTCCACTAATTCCACTAGGGTATCATCTAGTAGTAATTCATAATATGCCTGCAGTTTATATCATAGAGTGTAAAGAAAGGTGACTGTTTAGTTATACTAGTAGTTACATTATTGTAGGCAAACTATGCTAATAGTAGCAATTTAACTCAATTATTCTATAATTAGTTGATATATTATTAGAGATATTATCTTATAATCTAATTAATTTATTCTATTTATCCATCTATTTATAAATATGCTATTATGAAAAGCTTATATTTTATTCTAAGTTACTTCATTAGTAACTTCTAAAAGTTTAATATAAAGAGCTTATCTCTATCTAAAATAATTTCATATAGCATTCCATAGTTGCTTACTATGATTTATAAGAATATATATATAAGTTCTTCTATAGTGCTAGCTTCCTTGTATGGTATAAAGTATGCATACTTGCTCAGTCTATAAACCACTACTAGAATACTATTGTACAGTACTCCAGTTAAGGGTTCTTATAAGAGAGGTAGCTTAACAATAAAGTCCAGGCTAATAGATAACCATATAGCCGTAAGTACTAGTAGGGGTTTTAATAATCTATACAGTTTGTGCCTAGAGGCCTTATTTTGATTACATAAGTTGCATTTACTGATAATATCTTAAACCTTCTTCTTAAGGTTAGGAATCTAGTAATTCTTCTAAATCCTCTTAATTATTACTACAACACCTTAGTAGCCATATACTAGTGCTTTATATATTTCTATAATCAACTCATCTTATTTTTTTTAAATCAATAGGGGTTTTTCTAGTTTGGAAGTTAACTCTAATTATAGCATTAAGTTTGCAGTTAAAAATAAGGCTTTCATCTTCTTAAGTTTTAAACACTATCCATTCCATAAGTAAATCCTTATCCTAATAGTTAAGTCTTTAATTAAGTACATCTACTCTTATGTTTTTAACTCTATCTATATAAATAACCTTAATATTGAATTATAATAAGAACTCTATATATCTAACTTATCATTTATTAAGAGTCTTAATTATCATAAAGGTTATAAGATTCTTATAATCCATAGAGAGTTTAATTTATTTTTTAGCTCTTATAAGGTAGTATTGCTATTCCTAGAATGCATCTACTATTATTATAAATTCCTTATCCAGTATAATATAATGGGTTTCTAGTCCATTAAACTTCTTACTAAAGTTTATAATAATATATATCCTTCCTTAGTCATCTTTCTAAGTAAGTTCTCCACCTACAGCACCATCTAAGGTATCTATATTAACTTCAAATTCTTTTTCTAGATCTACTTCCTTAAGTATAAGGCCTTTTATAATTTTATCTTTAAGTATCTAAAAAGCTTATTATTCAGTATCTATTCATCTAAAGGTATAATCCCTCTTAGTAAGGTCTATTAATGGTTTCATAATATTGCTATATTATATAATAAATTGTTAATAGAAGTTAGTATATCTAAGGAATGCTCTAATATCCTTAATATTTATAGGGGTTAGCTATTCTTTAATTACTTTAACTTTTCCTTCTTATATCTTAATTTTTCCTAGTTTAATTATATATCTAAGGTAATTAACTTTTTATATATACTAGTTGCATTTTTCTAGTTCTACTAGGAGATTAGCATCTTAAAGCTCTTAAAGAATCTTTTTAATATATTCTTTATAATCATTAAAATTCTTTAAGAAAATAAGATTATTATTTAAGTAAGCAATAATAAAGATATTAAGGTATTTACTTAGGACTTAGTTAATTATTTCGTAGAATAATATAAGTACATTAATTAATCTGAAAGGTACAACTATTATCTTATAATATCTGTAGTATATCCTGAATGCTATCTTCCATTCTTCTCCCTCTTTCATTTAAACAAGGTTATATCTATACTTTAAGTTAAGTACTATGAACCATTTTGCTCCTCTAAGTCTATCTCATAGCTCTTTAATAAGTAGGAAAGGGTATTAATTCTTAATCATAATGTTATTTAGTTATTAGTAGTTAATATAAAGTTATAGCTTACTATTTTTCTTTAGTATAAAGAGGATTAGGTATCCTGCTAGTAATTATAATAGCTTAATAAATCCCTTCTAGAGGTTTTTATTAAGGTATTCTCTAAGTGCTTTAAGTTATTCTTCATTAAGTCTATAAATAGGCTTAAACTAGGGCATTATTCCAGGTTTCAATAGTATCTTATAGTCTCATTACATATATTATAGTAATATAGTATTGAGTTATTCTTGGAATACTTGTTTAAATTTATAATAGTCTTTTAGTATTTATACTAGTCTATTAGTCTTTTCTCCTTCCTTTCCTTCCTCTAGGTAAAGGAGGTATCATTATGTTTCTTATATTGTGTATTAACTGGTTATGCTAGAGTAGCGGTCTCCTAATTAGCTTCAGTCCTTCCATAAGGTGCTTAAGTAGCTCAATCCTTCTCTGTCTTTCTAGAGTTAGGCCTTCTGCCTACTCCCAGAGATATCTATAGGTCCATTTCAGTACATCACTTATTTACTATCCTTAGTAATATAACTCCTTCCCTTACTATTGATTATAACCTTCTTCTAGGGAATAGCATTATCCTAAAAGATCTAGCTAGTAATCCAATTAATTTAGGGATTATTCTTTCTTAACTAAGATAATCCTATGATTAACTAATGATTTATTATCTTAGTAATATCAAATAATAGTAATTTCATTTAGTTATAAATCCAAACTAAGAGGGGATTAATCTCTATATTAATAATTCTATTACTATAAGATACTTTAATTCCATTTACTATATTAAGTCTATAGGGTTCCCTTTTCTTATGCTATAATAGGTAGTATTTATTTACTACCTTTAGGGATATAAAATTCCCTTATGCTTTATTATTAATAAGTGCTAAGCATATGTGGACTCCTAGCTCAACCTCAGCCATCAGGTGGCTGTAGTTGCTTCCTATTGTGTATAAGTACCTTATAATATAGTTGATTGCTATCTAAGGTTTTGTAAACAGCCCTTCTAGTTTTTTAACTATTTGTCTGCTGCTAGGACCTTCTTAATGCTCTTAAGGTTTTGCTTAGTGATATCTTATAATTTTCACAGGTCATTAATCAGCTATTATATGCTATAATCTTGTTTTTTAGGTGTTAGAGATTTGAGTAGCAGCCCCTGCTATCTCATTAAATGCTAGTCTTAAGCCTTATTAAGTATATACACCCTGTAGATCGGCTTATTATAATTTACCCACCTGTTAGTGTTTTATAGGCATTCTAAGGGTATACGGGAGTTCAGCCTTATTAGGGTGTATCCTCTCTTATTATATTTCTAATATAGGTCATAGTTCTTAAAGTTATTATACTTATATATATGCTTAATATCCTTATTTAGATATTATTAGGGAAACCAGTTATACTTAGTTTTCTTCCTTATGTATTCCTTATATTTGTTATAAATATATGATACTTAGGAGATATCCTTATATTTATTATATATAGGATATATATGTTCTATATCTCCTAGTCTTCTGTATTCCTATATAGGCTGTCTTATGGTTTCTTTAAAAGGTCTTCCTGCAATTATAATTGCTGTGATATTAGTTTTTAGGGCTAGAAGGGGTGCTTATCCTAAGTAGTCTTGCAGTTCCTTCTACTGTATTTATGGTGTAAGTATAGCCTAGGGGATAGGTTTTCCTTCCATCCTAGGGTTAATTTGCAGGAGCTCCTCCCTATTTCCTATCGCTAGGGTTCTTCCCTATTTTCCTAAAGCATTCTTAGGAAACCATCTAGTAGCTTCCTTATTACTATAATGAGTAACATAGCTGTTATTAAAGTAAGCTATCTAATTAAGTAATATATATTATATTCTAGGCTTTTAGGGATTCTTTATTAGTAGGATAGGCTACTATTATGCCTTATCTTTCTAATATTTCTTGCACTAGGACTTAGTATATTATAAGGAGTATAAACTATTATAAAGGTCTTCTTCATCAGGGTTATAAAAGTTGCATCCTTTATCCGGGTCTTAATCTAGGTTCTGATGAATTTGTGCTATAGAATAGCATTCAGTTCAGCGTGTGTGTGTTTCGGCAGGGTCGCAGTATGGTGCTCTGAGGCGAATTGGGACGATTGACAATGGTCTGGACAACTTTGTATTGAATTAAGTTGGGCTTCTGTAAGCCCTCCTTATATACCCTCCGACGTCGTCTCACCCCTGGGCACGCTGCGGTAGGCTCTGGTGCAAATTTGCAAATGCCGGAAAATTCGCCCTTCCAACACACCATCTTTGGTTCCAAGCAACTAGCCAACCATAGCCCTAGCAATGCCCAAATTAAGTACATACAAACTTCAGAAATCAGGCTATCCAATGCACTAAGTCATATACTTTTTGGGTAAGAAATAAGGGTAATGCAGAGGTCTGAATTAAGGTGCAAATGCAGGCCAAAATAATCGACTCACGGCCACCAAACTCATCTTGCGTCACGCACGCACTGGGCGTACTTAGCGAAAATCGCCTGACTCGCAAGTCTAGGGTAACTCCTTGCTAGGAAGTCTAGGGTAACTCCTTACAACGAAGTCTAGGGTAACTCCTTGCACGGAGTACCAACGCCCTGCTGAGCGGTTCCGTTTAACANTAATTTGCTATTTTAGTAATATTAAATAATAGTAATTCTATATAATTGTAAATTTAAGCTAGAAGGGAATTAGTCTCCATATTAATAATTCCATTGCTATAAAATACTTTAGTTCCATCTACTATATTAAGTCTATAGGGTTCCCTTTTCTTATACTATAGTAAGTAGTACTCATTTACCACCTTTAGGGATATAAAATTCCCTTGTGCTCTACTATTAATGAGTGCCAAGCACATGTGGACTCCTAGCTTAACCTGAACCATTAGGTAGCTATAGTTGCTTGCTATTGCGCATAAGTACCTTATAGTATAGTTGGTTGCTGTCTAAGGTTTTATAGATAGCCCCTCTAGTTTTTTAACTATATATCTGCTGCTAGGACCTTCTTAATGCTTTTAAGGTTTTGCTTTATGATATCTTATAATTCTTACAGGTCCTTAATTAGTTATTACATGCTATAACTCTGCTTTTCTATTATCAGGGATTGAAGCAACAGCTCCTACTATCTTAATAGATACTATTCTTAAGCCTTATCAAGTATGTACATCTTGCAAATTAACTCTTTACAACCTTTTTATTTGCGAAAGTTTTATAGGCATTCTAAGGATATACAGGAGTCCAGCCTCATTAGGGCGCATCCTATCTTATCATATTTTTAGTATAGGTGCTAGTTCTTAAAATCATTACATTTATATATATACTTAATATCCTTATCTAAGTATTATTAGAGAAACCAGTTATACTTAGTTTTCTCCCTTATATATTTCTTATATCCATTATAAATATATAATACCCAGGAGATATCCTTATACTTATTATATACTAGGCATATATATCCTACATCTCCTAGTCTCTTATATTCCTAAGTAGGCTATCTTATAGTTTCTTTAAAAGGTCTTCCTATAATTATAATTATTATAATATTAGTTCTTAGGGCTAGAAGGGGTGCTTATTCTAGATAGTCTTATAGTTCCTTCTACTAAGTTTATAGCGTACATATAGCCTAAGGGATAGTTTTTCCTTCCATCCTAGGATTAATTTATAGGAGTTCCTCCCTATTTCTTACCGCTAGGGTTCTTCCCTGCTTTCCTAAAGCATTCTCAGGAAACCATCCGGTAGCTTCCTTATTACTATAGTAAGTAGTACAGCTGTCGTTAAAGCAAGCTATTCAGCTAAGTAATGCATATATTGTCCTAGGCTTCTGGGGATTCTTTATTAGTGGGATAGGCTGCTATTAAGCCTTATCCTTCTAATATTTCTCGCACTAAAACTTAGTACATTATAAGAAGTATAAATTATTATAAAGGTCTTCTTTATTAGGGTTATAAAAATTGCATTCTTTATCTAGATCCTAATCTAGATATATCTAGCATTAGTTATATATATTTATTCTATAGATATAGTACTTATTTATAAGTTTTCACTATAATTTAGACCTGGGTGGTCTTTATATGCTGCAAGTGGCTACAGTGGCCTAATGGGTAGCTTCATTAGCCTATTGGGTTTCTTTAGGTACTAACTTCTAGTCCCTATTTTTCTTTAGAGCCCTATATTCTAAAGCAAAGTGTCTCATCTTATTGCAGTTATAGCACTTAATGCTTTTCTTATCCCTATATTAGGCGGCATCCAGCTTTATGGGACCTGCATGCTATCCCTACTGGGTACTTGGTTTCTAATACTTTTTTCCTATATTTGGTTTATGCTTATGGAACAGGGGTTATTTAGAAGTTCATCCTTTTCTTTCCAAGCATTATTTATAGAGTTTATTATTAATCTAGATAGCTATTTTTATATAGTATAGAAAATCATTAGGTTAGTTTATAATCTTGCTAAGTTTATCTTTTACTTTATTCTTTAATTTATAATAAAATATGAATTTTTTTGCATTATTAGTATAGTTGATTTTGGTATAGATTTATCAGAATTCTGTAGTATAGTTAATTGCTGAGTCATGCTGTTTATAATTCGCTAGGTCTCTTTCTGCTTGCTGCTCCTCATTCGGGTCCTAAAATAGGGACCTAAGGGCATCTTTATAGCCTTTATAACTGCTAAAAATCCGCTACATCTCAAGCTTACAGGCCTTAAATAATTCTGCATTAATAAAGTTGGTTAAGTAGGGTTTGAACCAAGCTAAGGCTTATCCTTTAAGGAAAGAGAATGCATATATAACTCTTTTTCTACTAGGCTATATATCTAACCTATGGAAGCATTAGTAGGCCCTGACCTGCGTTAGGTGTGCTTGAAGTTATCCAGTAATTCTGTTATAGGGGGCTAGAGTGTTAAGCTCAATATGTTCCTTTGTCTGGATTGGGGTGTTGATAATGTTAGCTCCTGCTTAAAGGGTAGTAATTTCCTATTAAAGCTATTTGACTTCTATATTGCATTAAGTTTATCCTTCCATAAGGAGGTGCAGCTGCCTAACCTTATTAACTAGTTCCTGGATATAGGGGTCTATAGTCTCATTATTAGTAAGTTCATCTAGCTTATAGAGAAGGTTGTAGGTAGAGGTGGTTATTCCGGAGTTCAATATCGTAAAGGGTTCCACATATAATATTGCTTAAAGTCTGCATAGTAATATATAAATAAGAGTTATTAAAATATAATAATTAAAGGGTTTCTAAGTATATTAAACCTAAAAGATTAAGGGTTTATATTTAAAATACATTATTAGGTAGTTATTAAGTAATATTGTTGACTAATAATAATCACTAGCTATAAGGCTATCTAATACTAGGATTGAATACTTAGATTAATGACTAAAGAATCTGTTCTATAAAAGCTATCTACTGTAGTGATAACTGTATCCTTATATGTTCCGACTCTTTAGTTGGCTTGTTGCTACTTATTAATCTTGGATGAGCACTTGCAGCTATTACTCGTTGCTGCTTATTAATTCTGGATGAGCACTTGCAGCTATTGCTTATTGCTACTTATTGATCTTGGATGAGCACTTGCAGCCCTAACCCTGGTTCTCTGGGTTAGGTTGTGTTGACTCAGCGGCTGGGGTCCTGCGGGGTTGTGTTGTGGTGATTGCTTCTGGGTTCCCGAGTGGGTCCCTGGGGTGCCATTCATGTTGGCTCATAACATTCCTTTCGACCTAATGAAGCTATTCCGAGTGCCTAATTTAGCTAATTTTGGCTGGTTGGTGTGGTTTTTGAGGATATGGTGGCTCTTGAGTGCTTGGAGGCGATTGACTGGCCAAAGACCTGCTGCCCTCCACCTAGAACGAATATTTTCCTCCGTAATTGCTTCCTCTTGTGCCTTAGAATAGCAATAAAGAAATCGCTGCTTTGCCATTATGGTTGAGGTATTGAATTGCCCAAGGCTATGTAAGTGCTTTCTGAAGGAAGTCTTGAGTGGCCTGAAGACCCCTACATTAAGGGGCTGCATGATATGTGAGTGGTCTGCCGGTAAAAGACTATATAGATTTTATTTGAGAAGCATTCCTATATAAAATTGATAGTCGTATGGCTGTGGTGCCTATTGATTACTAATAAATGCCACTCGTTAGGGTCCTCTGGCTTCATTTGAGGAATAATTAAGAACGCGGATATTCGCATCCACAAAAACGGATGGTACATCCATACATAATCACGTGATTAGCTACAGCCAATCAGATCACTTCATTTAACATCATCACCCTATACCCCTTGGTATTTTTACAGCTACAGCACCCAACACACTGCAACGCCCCCATCACCACCAACTTACAAACAACAACCCTCAATCAACGCTTCGCTACAGCAATTAAATTCTCATCAGAATCAATCATTTTTACATCAAAAAGAAGATCTAATCAATCAGATATCAAATTTTTAGCGTTATAGCGATAGCACAGGTACCTAATTATTTAAGTCTTAAGGCACAATAGCAAGCTAACTATGCCAACTAGAACACCAATATCACTACTACAAATTATCATCAGCCAGCACTTTCCAACCCTCCTAACTACCTTAAACTTTTTCAGGGTAGATACAATACCTATAAGAACCTCAAGGCTGATTTAGATAAAGCTACAAAATCTGCTAGATTCCTCACAACTTCACAAAAAGCAGACGCCAAACGCACGGTATTGGTCTATAGCAGAGGTGCCCTACAACCCTCAACTACAACAACAAATAACGCCTCAACAATCAAAGCAGGCTACAGGTAGCGAGCCCTCGCCCATACAACCCGTGCAACAGCTAGCAAGTGGACCCTCATGATCCAGAAGGGTATGCATACTCATCACAGCCCTCAGGAGGTACCCAAAGCCCAGTAAGGCTAGGCAAAGCTATCACAAGACTATCACAACTTCCTCACCCGCATAGCTATAAACCCAGCCCTTATAAAGCCCGCAAGACTTGCAGCAGCTCTGCACCAAGAGTACCCGAGTATACTACTAGGGCCAAATACTATAAAGAACTAGCTTATAGACTTCCATAAGTAGCAGCAGGGCATCTACACACCTACCCAAGCAGCAATAGACTAGCTCAAGAAGGAGGGCTGCTAGTACCGTTAGGCTACTAATAAGGAGGGAAGTATCACAGGCATCTTCTAGTGCAAGAAGTAGCAACTAGCGTAAGTTCGAGAGCCACGCTTCACGCGCAATCTCTCACTTAACTATACCTATTCAACCAATAGCAAGAAGATGCCCTTCTTTCAAGGTATAGCAGTAACCCACACAAAGAGAATATTACCACTATTCTAAGAGGTCATTAATAATGAGAGAGAACCTGGCTTCCAGTAGCTTCTTAAGCAGCTTCACAGTCTTCTCCACAAGTACCAAATCAAGCCTCCAAGGCTCTTCATCACTAACTATAATAACGCTCTAATTAACGCCCTCAAGCATAAATTCCCTAGGGCACACTATTAGCTATATATCTTCCATATCAACATAAACATTATCCTCAATATCAAAAAGAAGTAGTATAAGCCGGGAGCCATAGGGCTGGCAACAGGAGGCCCCAAGGCACCAGCAACGGGAAGCCCAAAGGAAAATACCATAGAGGTTACCAAGGCTAAAGATCTCAATAAGGAGGATAAGAATCTTACTTCCCTTATAGCACCAGCAAGAGGGAAGGCCACAGTACCCTCACGGGTGCCTAACGAGGTACCATACACTCAAACAGCCCTCTTCAACCTCCTCAAGTTCATAAAGTACTCTACAGATCGCGAGATCTACAATATAGCTTGGCAACAGCTTCAAGAGGTCTTCTCAGATCAGACGGCAATCATCCAGTACCTCAAGACATAGTACATCAATAAGGCTAAGGAGATCATCGCCAAATGGGCAGCCCATCAGATCTACAAAACCCTCAACTTCAGCTTGCATACAACCTCCTCCACTAAGCAAATGCACCAGAAGCTAAAGGTATACCTGGGCTATGAGATGGGGAATCTTCTCTATCTAATAATAGCTAATCACAAGGCTATCAATAATACTGCTCGTGGCCTCCATCAGGAGGAGGCAAAGCAGAAGACATCATCACTCCAGAAGTTCAATAGTCAGAAGTAGCTTGGTTAGCTGCTACTGCAGGTCTCAAGGGCGGCGCTGGAGATACTCACAATCAAGCGCCAGAAGGCATTAAGGATGCTTCAAAAAGAAGCCCCACAAGGCTACTGCAGACCTTCTGACTACAGCTGTACAGTCTACACACAGTACAGTATAACCTATGCAAATCACATTACTAATAAAGAAAAGGCTTTACTTCCTCTTAAGAAGAGCAACGTGCACGAAGACTACTACCTCAATCATAACCTCTCCCTCAAGAACCCTCTCCTCAGCATACACTCGCTAAAGAAGGTCACCGCCACAAAGGGCAGACCTCACGAGAATGCACCATTTGCAGCTAACAAAGAGGGTCTCTTCAAGAGCTGTGGGAAGGCAGTAATGGGTAAAAAGACAACCTCCACCACAACAAGCCTCAGCAGCAGAGCTGGCAATAAGACAAGAGCAACAACAGCTTCAGTACAGCATGTGAATTCAGCTTTCAAGTAGAATAACGATACCCTCCAGTCCCTAGATGAAAAGAACGCCCATAGCAGCAATACCCAGCACGCTAGCATCCATCAGAAGCAACAGCCAGTAGGAAGGGTCATAAAGAAGGCAAAGCAGCAGCCTCAGAAGCAAAGGGCGCCATTAGACATCACGAGAACCTCAGCAGCAGGCACACCCTCAAGCACGAGGTCAGGGGCTAAGCAGCAGCATACGGCAGCTATCAGAAGCATCAACCAGTTGCCACAGGTAGATCTAACTATTAAGGACCTCATCGGCAACAATGATGACAACAACAAGGTGGAGGAGGAGATTCAAGACGAGATTATAGTCCGTACAGACTAGATATATAGCAAAACACCATCAATTTGAGCGATTCCTACTATAGCGAGTATAACGATAGTGGCATTGCCAAAGCAACAATGAGGACTACCAGCAATAGTAGCGGCTAAGGTCAAAATAATAGTTTACATACTAATTTCGCTGGTCTGTATTATATATGCACTGGGTCGGTACATGTGTGGATGTACCATCCGTTTTTGTGGATGCGAATATCCGCATTCATAATTAAAGACCCTTCTTACCCACTTGAGGGCGATTCTTTCCTCCATCCACCCCTTCTTCATTGCTGTAAATTGCCAACCAGTTAAGTCTTTAAGGACTATTGGAAACTATTGCTGTTGTACGGATTTCCCCTTTAATATAATTAATGGAAGCAACCGCTTATCTATAGCATTAATATACTTAATATATGAGGTTTACGTTCTTGAATTATAATCTGATTGACTAATAGGACTATTAGCTGAATAGCTGAGGGTTAGTACGCTCTCTAAGCGCCCTTCCATTATTCCTCCCTCGTTAGCATTCCAACGGTTACCCGGTTTAATAGACTTGATGATGGGCAGCTGAAGGAGCTTAAACCAAGTCCCAATATTCTGCTTTGTGGTGGCCCTCAGCCGTCTTGCTTCAACGCGTTGATTTTTTCGACTTTGAAGTTCAGGGTGACGAGAGAGGAAGGCCCTTAACTACTTCCTTCCTAGGGGAGGGGGGTTCCCATTAGGGTGGGCAAGCCGGGCTGTAAGAGCCCTTGTTTCATATCGAGTTAATGCAAGGCCCAAGCTGCTCTGATTAATAATAAATAGAGCTAATTGAGTCTCCTGAAGGTTAGAAAGAGGTCTTAAGTGGGTTGCACCCTTACGATGGTTAGGGGTGCCCGTATGATGACGATGAAGTGTTGATGGGGGTATATGCTATAGCCTCGAGGCAGCCTTCAGAGCCATCCCGTCAGCTATTGCTGTAAGGGCGTCAAGAAGATCAGATTCTGAGTATTGCTTTATAATTGTCTAACTGACTTAGGGAAGAAGTTTGGTGAGCAGAAAAAAAGCCTTCGTTGAGATATTTAAGTTTTTCTGTGGGGGGTCCCAGACGCGAAGACCGCGTCACGCGAATGTGGGGGGGGCCGAATCAGGGGGGGGGCCGAAAGTGGGCCACCCACGTTATATGCGGATTGATTCTCATCCTAGAGAATCAGGCTCCGCTCCGCCTTGATTAGTTGTGATCTAAATAGCCATTCCTATAGAATGCACCTTTTGTGCGCCGTTCTGGTTATTCGGAAATTCATAATGGACGTCACAATACAGACGAGGTCGCTAAGCATCGCAGTATACCAGGTCATCATCAGGCGGCCGTCAGATGGACTGACCGTACATGTATTTCTGAGTGGTCCAGTGTATCAAGGTGCGGCCTCCTGAAGCCTGAGTCACATTGATGAAAATTTCGTACGGATTGCGAGCAGTGATGCTCTTTTCGCTGTCCCACCGTATGGTGCCATCCGCAAAGTTGTCTTCCGCCGAGTACCCCTGGCGGTAGTCCAGTGCCACTTGGAAAAGCGGGTGGTGGCTCCCGGACCTGGAGATACGAAGGTATCCAGGACGGCATCGAATGGAGCGCGGGCGTGGGCCAGGGACTCGAGCACCAGCTTGCGGCACTTCTCGACGAGGCGATCGAAGCGATTCGTACTCTCGTCACCTTCATCCTGGGAGCGAAGGTCGAATCGCAGTGGCAACATATTGAGGAAATACCCGATGGTGCTTCTGTCCTCCGGATCTGGCCTATTGGAATCCACAATACCAATGCTGAAGTCGTCGACTTGCAGGGTCCGCCTGATGAAGACAGCCAAAGCTGCCAGGTAAGAGTGAAATGATGTAACTCCGAGCGTCGCGGCACACTGCTTGATGCGCCCAACATGGTCTGAACCCAACTCTGTGCTGACAGTCTCTGTCTCATATTTCTTGAGGACTTGTCGATTCTTAACCTTGGAGAACGCGAACAGCGGGAGGGGCTCGTGAGAGTCTGTATGCATCGCGCCCCAGAAGGTCAACTCCCACCGCATATCGACTACGTCAAACATTTGCTTGCCCGCCATGTCAATCGACTGTTGGTGCGGCGGAGTGAGCGTTTCTCCATTGTAGGCTTTGCCCAGATCATCCAGGAATATGAACCAGCCAACTGCATCTAGTGCAATGTGGTGATGGAGGAAAATGACGTGGTGTTTAATGGGAGATAGCGACAGAACTATGACTTTGATAATTTCTCCGTGTTCGATATTCATCACCAGCCTTTTTTGGCAGCTGACCTCGTTCGCTACTTCGGTTTCGTCGTCGATTGTTCGGCAGTCGAATGTGGGAACAGGATCCTTCAGCACAGCCTGTACAGGCTCATGCATAGTTGAGTCCAGGAAATAACATATCCGGAGACTTTCATGTGCTCTGCAGACAGTCATGAGGGACTCCTCGAGCCTTTTCAGATCTATACGCCCCTCTTACTCGCCCACGTTCCCGATGGTATAGGCGGATTTGTCCTCGAGGTACTGGTGCGAGAAGTATAGTCGGGCCTGTGCCGGTGACATGGCTGCGATTCGCACATGATGAGAGCTCGGCTTTCCTTTGAAAAATGGGTCGGGTGACGACTGGAACGGTGTTATGACACTTTAGGGCGTCATTTCCACCAGCGACATAGACATGGGTGTGCGATCCGACGCCTGCGAGAACTGAGAAGTCGAATCAGTGTCACTCTCGGTGACACGAGCCGTCTCTGCATGCATGAGATGCACAGGGGCGGTGCTCGTACTCGACTCCATGTCTGAGCCGACGGTGGTGCAAGAGCCGGCCGTCAAGTTTTCCCGAGTCTCGACCAAATTCCCCAAAACGTCCAGGCACAGATCAGCCAGCGAGATGCCGCTCAGGATTTTGAAGATGGGCACATTCAACCCTAGCTCATTCAGTATCCAGGACCTGAGTTCGACTGCCACCAGGGAGTCAATGCCGTGGGCGACAAGGGACTTGTGTCTGTCGGCCGTTGACACGCTTGTCTGGAGGATGACCCCGACTTTTGCGACAAAGGCCTCCTCTAGGAGCGACGCTGCCTTGTCCATCCGGGGGAGCGACTCGATGACATGTTGGATGGAGCTTGTCTTTGGCCTGTTCTGGGATGCATCCGCTGGCGCTGCGTCCTCACCATTGCCCGGGGCCATGCGAATCCGTACGGTCGGAGAGGTGTGAGGTCTAAAGGGAGAATCGCGGCACACCGCGCGCCATGCCGCCTCTCTGCCATCGCCGAGGCCGATAATGATGTCGGACTCCATGCCAGAGCCTGGCTGCCCGCAGGAGACAGCCTCAGCAAAGCTCGTGTGCAAGTCGTCCTCGGGCAGCGGCAGGGACGAGTTCCGCTGCAACTGGGACTCGATCCGGTGACTGTTGCCGCCCGTCTCCAAGGCGCGAGCCACGTGCCCCGACCCCGAGGATCGTCTCGAGACAGATCACGGACGCTGCCAGGCCGCGTCGGCGCCGCTGCTCGGCCACGGCTGCCATGTACATGTTTGCCGCGCTGTAGTTTGTCTGGCCAGGGTTGCCAGCGATGCACGTAGCTGACCCGAAGAGGACAAAGAACTCAGGGCCATGGTCTCGGTAGAATAGCTCATCTAGATTCCGCGTCCCCTGGGCTTTGGGGCGCATCACCGCCTCCAAATCCTCCATGGTCATGCTGTGGAACGGCCGGTCGCGCAGGACCATGGCGCGGTTGGCTACACCGGCGATGGAGGGCATCCGCGCCAGTGCTGCTGATGCGCTACGAGAAGCGCCTCCTTGTCAGCGATGTCTAGACTAGACTGAGTGCCCATTCCTGGATGTTAACACCTAGCTTCGCCAGATGTCGTCGGAACACAGGAGCAATGTTTGGCTGCCGCGCAACGAGGGCAAAGTGCCGTGCTCCTTGCGTTGACATCCATTCGATCAGTGACATGCCTAGCTCGCCTGCCAGGCCAACAAGTAGGTATATCCGGTCCGGCGAGAAGAGTTGCGTGCTGCCAGAACATAGAGGACGAACTCTAATTGGTACTGTGATTTCTTGGGCGTGAGATGCTGGGGCTGTACCGGCGGACCAGTTGACCACGGAGGTGATGCTTTGAGGACCGGATATCGAGTTGAGCGTCCCAAGATCGATGCTGACCGAGCATGCTGCGGCATCTTTGGGGCCATGGGGAGTTGGCAAGGCGCAGGCATCCTGCAGACACCTTATGAGCCTCATGTGGGGAAGGTCTACCCGGACAGTTCTGCTTCTATCTAATTGCTGGTGCCAGGCAGTAATGCGGCTCTCGGAGACCACGTTGTACCGCAAGACCGCGCTTCGTAGCGCTGCCGCATCAGAATCCGCATTTCAATCCATAAGACAGAATTTTCCAATGTTTGAAGGGAGCAGCTCTCTCAAGGAGCGATTGGTAGATCGCGGATGCAAGAAAGTGATGGCACCAGACGACGCCAACGCTCTTGGCTCGGAGCACGAGCTACGAAACACAACCTTGCCCTAGGCCTTGCCCAGTGCCTCGGCCAACATTGCTATCTCGTCAGGCGCCTCGTGGAGCCAAAGAACACCCTCTGTGCTGCTCAAAAGGCTCTCACACACGAGAACCACGAGGATGCGCCGGGGCACGTCGGTGGGATCTTCGTGGGCGATGGCCCCGCAGTCTATCAACCGACTCGGCGGTACCGCGCACATGGAGCTGATCGTGGGCGAGGCGACAGCCATCAGCCGGCCCGGCCTGGTTTCAATGAAACCCAGGCAGATATACACCGGGTCTGTGCCGTGGTCGAAGCCGAAGGCGAACAACGACGAAAGGCAAGTCCTAAACCGAACAAGCTAGTCCACCCCGTCACTGTCGGAAACGACCGGGGTCACCCCCTCCCGCATGGCAAAACGCCCTTCATTATCAACATACACCTCAATAGGGTAAGATAGAGAGTATAGAGAGTTAATAGCGACGTCTTTAGAAACGATTCTCCTTGCAGAAGCAAGACGGGAGTTGAGACTATCGTGAGGCTTGATCCAGGGAATATACAGGAGGCCGTCCCGGACCGACAGCCCCGTCTCGTTGCTCCAGAGAACTTCGGTAACAGCTGTAGCATGCTGGTCTAGGTATACCATGCGCAGTAGCATTTCCGCCAGGAGGCTGTGGTCCGGGGAGGTGGCATGGCGGGAAGAAGGCTGCGAAGACCCATGAGCGTCGGAGCCGGCGAAGTCGACAAATAAGAGGCGGAGTTGTGGCGATTCGCATATCATCGTGCGGCCGAGGCCGACATATGCACATTCTTGGGGGCCCTGAGCGTAGTCCCTTGTCAGCCAGAGGATGTACGACGCATCGCGGAACATGGTCTGGAGAGCACGCAGCTGTCGCGCTGACAGCATCGAGGATGTCGCCGCTGCATCTTGGTTCAGTTTTGCCAGACAGACGACTGTACTGCCCGGTTTCAGGACATGTCCTGAGCTGATTTCGGAGGCTGTTCTGTCTGAATCCCCGACTTCAAGTCCCTCCCAGCCTTGGATAATGGTCGTTGAGTCGGCGAATGGCTCGAGGAGCGAGCTCATTGAGAGTGCTGTCCGCTTCTGTGATTCATCGTTGCCGCCTATGATAACAAGGTTGCCGAGCTCACAGGACGGACGGAAAGTTTCATCAGCTGTCATATGCTCAAGCACTGCGGCGCCGTGCACCGCTCGCAAGGGGGACCGCAGGAAGTCGACGCGGTCATCCGTGGCCTGGCTAACAATGATAGAGAAAAAATACGAGGAGTTATCCTCGGTGTCCCTGACAACATGGTCAGCCCCGGAGAATCCTGTCTGCCTGAGTAGGTGGTGCCAACGACCCTCTAATACAAGCGGGCTATAGGTCCTACCGTCGCACTCTCGGCCAAGCCACCACCCGGGCAAGGCTGAGACGATGAACGGACCCCAGAGCGTATCACTGGTGACCTCGTCCAGGACCGAGAATCCTCCAGGGCGGAGCAGCTGACGGCAGTACTTTAGCGACTGTGCTAGTGACCTGGTCGCGTGGAGGACGTTGGACGCGATCACGAGGTCATAGGCGTGGCCGTGGAAACCATGCTCCCTGGGGTCCCTCTCCAGGACCGAGAAGCGTAGCTTGTTAGCACCGACTCCGGCAGCATCGCCAAACTTGGAACTTGCTTCGGGGAAAAACGCTGCGGAGACATCGGTGAAGGTATACGAGGAAAAGTGGCCGTCTAGCAGGGGCAGAGCGGTTGCGGTCGCTGCTCCGGTGCCACCGCCCAGCTCGAGGATATTCATGTGAGGGTAGCGATGGGCAAGGCGGCCAACAGCAACCCCAAAGAGCCGATTAGCCTGCCAAAAGCCCTCTGCATCATGGCGAAGCTCGCCGAGGAGGTTGCCGCTCATCAACGTGTCCAGCACCGAGGCCGTGGTGGTCGTCGCAGGCGAGATTGAGGCACGCAGCGCCAGTGGGGGCACCTGGCCGACCGCATGTATGATTCCCAGTTCAATGCGATCGGCATATTGTTCCCTCAGCGCTTCGATGTCCTTTCTGCTGTCTGATGCCCACTCGGCTCTAATGCGAGAATGGCTTCCAGCCTTGACTGATGGTGCTATGAAGTCTAGTGCCCACTCCATGAGGCAGCGGAAATTCCATTCCATGGTCTCGATGTCACCGCGTGAGAATTCCTCGCAGAGACTTCTCAGGTAGAAATAGGCTGTCCGATCGCTGACCTCGTTCAGGTGAGCGCGGGATCTCCCGCGAGCCTCTGTCTCGGGCTGGACCTCGAGCCCAGAAGATGCCAAATCCCGGTCCCAGATCGTACGAGCAAACAAGGCACGATCATCTTGCTTGGTGAATGGGGTGATGCGCGAGATAGCGATGCCCTCAATCTGGACCTCGTGGCGCTCGCAGTTTGCACAGAAGATCTCCACATCGCCGGTCAAGACGTTGGCAGCTCCTGGTTGGACGTAGCAGTCAGAGATGAAGCTATACGTGCCATCGCGGTGTTGGGCACCGAAGCAGCGACAAGGGCCCACCGCAGCCAAGTCCACCAGGATACAGTCAATTCGCGACGGCAGGTAGGTAGGCACACGTCATTCTGAGGTCTCCGGGGAAGCTGAACGCTGCAAAGATGCCGTGGAACGCCGCGTCTAGGGTCGGAGGATAGATCCGCAGTGCGCTGTTGTCGTCTCTTCTGTAAGGACGCTTCGCCGTGACCGTAGCTAGGTTACATCGCCGCCGGATTGACTTGATGAGGAAGTCTCCTGAGTATTGGAGGCCAATCGACTGCGCCCATGTGTAGAACCGAGTAGTGTCCACGCTGTTGAGCGGCAATTCGGGCCTTGCGCGTCCTGGGAGGGAAGAAGAGGCAACTGTCTGCCGCCTTTGTGGTAGACTTATAATCGCGCGTGCACTAAACACGAGTGTGCTCGAGTGTGTCTCATTCATGATTCCGTCCACTGGGCGGGCCGTCGTGTTGCCACTGTACGATGTGTAGTCGGCCGTGATGGTGCGTCGAGCTGAGTCCTGTTGCACCATGCTCGCCACGAAGGTCATCTCGACACCCGAGGATGAGACATCGTCAAAATCCACTGCATTATGGAGCCGGAGGTTGGTGAGCTCCACGGCGCATGCCGAGATCTCCGTACTTGTTGTGGGCTCGAATTCATCCACAAGGGCCGCTGCAGCCTCAACAGCCATGCATACATATCCCGCGGCAGGGAAGAGGGCCTGGCCCTGGAACCGGTGGCCATTCAGCCACTCTACCTCGCTCAATTCAAGATATTTCGTCACGTGATCGACATTGGCCCATTACCCGTAGAGGAGCCCTGTATCGTGGATTTCCAAGCAGAGGATGTCTATCTCGAACGATTAGCTTTCAAATTATGCCCCATGAGTGTGTAGACAGAGACGTTCGGTATTTGGGAGGGGGTTAAAAAAAGCACGTGATGGCATACCTGGGTCTAACCTGCGTGCGCCACTGGTTTGACATCTTGGATTCGAAATAAAGCAGATTCGAATGTTCCCAGCTGTACGTGTGGAAAGCACCACGAAAGCCCGCCCAATTCACCACAGGTGCGGCACCTGGTGGTGCCCTGAACATGGCCCACACGGCACCCACCGGAGTGGAGAAGGCAACCCGGTCATCCGTCATCCTTAAAAGCAGGCTGAGGTAGGGATGTCAATCCCGGTGATTGCCTTGAGAGTGTCCTTCACCGGGCCGCGCAGTGTCGGGTGGGTTCCTACTTCGAGAACGAGGTCGTAGCAGCGGTCTTGCTCGCGGGCAGCTCTTGAGACGGCCTGGTAGAACAGGACCGGTTTCGTGAGGTTATCGACCCAGTACTGGCCGCGGAGCGCATCTGGGTCGTGAATGCTTCGCCCATCAGGGCCGTGCACGATTGAGTACCAGGTGCATTCACCATCTAGTTCTGTCCGCCGCGGCTAGAGAGGACACCGAACCATGGACTCGAGGTAGGCTGGAACACATGACTGCATATGTTTTGAGTGATAGGCCTTGTTAACAGTAAGAACACGTGCAAAAATACCACGGGCGTCCAACTCCGCCTTTGCTTTTTGCACCATATCAGAATCTCTAGAAAGGGTGATACTGCTGGGCGCGTTGCTGGCTGCTACCGATATTCTCTCCTGAAACTGGGCGCCTTGGCAGAATTCAGTTCCTTCATCGAGCGTCATGCAGAGAGCCATCATACTGCCCGGTTGGTCACCAGCAGGTGACCGTGCGAGACGCGAATGACAACCGCGATAGAAAGCAACGCGGATTGCATCTTCGGCCGACAGGTAGCCTGCACAATAAGCAGCCGCGATCTCTCCCGAGGAATGCCCTACAACAGCGGCGAATTTGACGCCAGAAGCCCGGAGTAGGTCAACTAGCGCTATCTGCAGCGCGGTAGTCAGGGGCTAAGCGAACTCGGCATCATGAACTCTGGATACTTGTTCGGGGGCCAAGAGCTCATGAGCAAGTGACCATGATGGGGCGTCCGGTAACCTTGTGAGACTCTCATCAAGAAATTTGATTGTACGCCTGAATGATGGGGAACTCTCGAAGAGGCAGGCGCCCATGCGCGCCCACTGGGCAGGGTGCCCAGTGAAGACGCCCAGGACTTGGAGTGGCCACGCGGGTGTTACGAGAACAGCCTCGTCGACACTGGCCTCGTCTGTGTTATCTTGACGGGACTGGAACGAGATGAGCTGATCGGTGAGATCCTGCTTGTTAGCAACCGCGAAAGAAGCCCTGAAGGGGAATTCTGTACGACGAGACTGCAGTGACCCAGCAAGATCCTGCAGCGAGCTGTCGGACATGCCCATGAGTGTCTCGCACAGGTTTGAGGCTGATCTTTTCAGAGCAGTCCTGGTGTGTGCCGACAGTATGATCGGACCACAGAACTCGGAACCAGTCTGTAAATCCCGGGTTATTTTCATCATATCCTCATCAAGGCGCTGCTGCGGTGTGTTTTGTGTATTCGCATCCCAACTTTCTAGGATCGCGTGTGCATTCGTGGCCCCGAAACCAAAGCTGTTCACGCTGGCACGTCTCGGTTCTGATGGCGCAATCTCTGGCCAAGGTTCCAACTCTGTCGGTATTCGTAGATGTGGATGATAGAATGGTTCGACGGCGGGATTCAGCCGCTCAAAGTGCATGTTGGGGGGTACCTGAGCTTTCTGGAGCGCGAGAGACGTTTTCAAAACCGCAACAAGGCCTGCCGCACCTTCGGTGTGGCCCACAACGGTCTTTACAGAGCCGACGAGTAGCGTCCCCAACGTATCCTCCCCACTAGCAGCAAGAGTGTCTTCATCTGTTGGGTAGAAGGCATCCCGTATGGCCTTCGCCTCGTTTGGGTCGCCAACTGCTGTACCGGTACATGTGCCTCAAAATATTGGCAGCGATCCTCGGTGCGCGTCAGATCAAGACCGCATTTAGAGTATGTTGATCTGATGAGTGCAGACTGCGCGCTGGGATTCGGAACGGTGAGACCATGTGAGTAACCGTCCTGGTTCACTCCCGTCTCTCTGATCAAGCATTCGATATGGTCATTGTCGGCCAATGCCTGGGAAAGGGTCTTGAGAACGACCACTGCGATTCCCTCTCCCCTTCCGTAGCCCTTGGGATCGGCATTCCACATGCAACAGCGGCCGGAAGGCGACAACATGTGAAGCTGACGAGCGTCAAGACCACGTCAGCGAGACTCGTGACATTTTGGATCAATTCAATCAACTTCAGGGTTACTAGTGTAACTGATTCGGAGTGACCCACATTTGATCCCATAACAAAGCTTTCTGGGCCGAGGATGATGTTGGACCCAGCAGCAACAGCAAGGCTCGTCGCGTCCCCAGAGCGCAGCAGCTGGACGGCCTGGTGGAGAGCGACCAGGCTCGACGAGCACGCGGTATCGATATTCACAGAGGGCCCATGCCAGTCGAAGAAGTAGGACACGCGGTTTGCGAGGATGGAGCGCGAGATGCCTGTGCCCGCATACTGCGGCAGGACCTCTATGTCTCGGAATAGGACGTCGCGATAGTCGTCCATCATCTGACCGACAAACACGCCAGTCTGCGACCCTCGAAGCTCATGCATGGAGCAGCCTGCCGCCTCGAGTGCCTCGTATATAATCTCGAGAGGCATTCTCTGCTGTGGGTCTATGGCCTCTGCCTCGCGCCGATGAATACCGAAAAAGTCGTGGTCGAAGACGCGAAAGTCTTCCTCGAGAAGGTGGCATCTTGTGACATTGGTAGACTGTGTAAAATAGGTGGCGGTCATTCAGCAAGTTCCTAGTCAGAAACCCGTGGGGCCACTTACGCCGTGATGGTCTCCATTCTCGTGATAAAAGCTTTGGCCGTCAAATCTGCATTTGGAGGAGACTTCAGACAGGAGGTCTGTGGGATTTTCCAGGAGTTCCCATAGCTTTGATGGTGAGGTGGCACTGCCGGGGAGTCTACAGCCACTGACGATAATAGCGATGGGTTCTGTCGCCTAACGTTCTCCCCCTGGCGGCGACGTCGTCCCTGATTGTGACATGTGCATTCTGACTTAAAGAGGTGGTCCACGATGTCTCGTGAGCCAAGAGTGAACTATCACGAAGCTGCAAGTCTTGATTGGGATAGTAGAGCCTTGCAGAAGAATGTATGCATCTGAAGACGAGGATCTGGTGATATTGTTTCTTTTTTGGGAGGGGGGGAGGGGGTGGGTAAGATGACTGCGACGGTTATAATAACAGTGGATATCAAACAGGCACTGAACGAACCGAGGCCCTGCTAAGCGCTCGCCTCCCTGCAGCATTACGCCAGGATAAGAAGCAAGCACAAACTTGCCGATGATGGGCGAGGAAGCGGTAAAAACCTACCGGTCTTGGCTAGATATACCTGGGCCATGCCTCCATTATTAGATGTGGCACATGGCTGGCGTTTAGGCTGGCGAGCAGCCCACACCGATTCTCGTTCTAGTCAGCATTATTAAACCCTTATTGATGAACTGAAGCCGATCTTGACGGTTCGAATATACATGATAAAGAGAAAGAAAGAGAAAGAGAAAGAGAAAAAACTAAATCGACCCTGCCTAAGCCGTGAGCTAGTATGGCACTGATACAGATGCGGCGAGCATTGACCAGCACAGCGGGTGGCACGCTTGAACTGACTACGCAAGCCGGGGTCCCGCGTACAAGAGCAGGAATTCTCCTGTGCAGGGTGGCAGCAGTGGGGCTCAACCCGGCGGACTACAAATCGAGCGATTATAGCACGTCGCAGGGCTGCGTGGGTTGATTTGACTTTGCGGGTGTGGTGTTGGAGGTCGGCGCCGGCGTGATGAGGTTCGAGGCGAGCGACCGGGTGGCCAGGGCACCATACGGCTGGGGCTGGTGCTCGACTGCGCGCCCAGCGACGGGTCGTCGACGGCGATGAGGCTGGAGCTACGCGGCGATCGGGCAGTCTGGAGGCCGCTAAATGGCGCTGGGCCCCATCTCGACGGCGGTCAAGTACACGAGGCGCGACGTGAGCGCCGACTGGCTCATGTCGGTGGCCATGTTTGGCGAGGCGGTGCGCCTGCCGGGCGCCTACGGCCGGCCGGCGATGCCTGAGCTGCGGGCGCTGGCGTCGCGTGTGTTCTGCGCGGCCGAGGCGCTCATCGTCAGGGGCCTCGTGCAGGCGCCCAGGCTCGCGGTGCGGCGTGGCGGGCTGGGGGCGGTCTGCCGGGGCATCGAGGAGCTGAGGAGACGAGGTTACGTCGACGAGGGCAAGCTGGTGTACCCGCTGGCGCTTACGTGAGGCGGGGGTGCTCGGAATTGCCTGTTGGGTGGATATGATGCAGCGCCTAGATGCTGGAGGAGGGCAAAGTGCATCTGTTGGTAGGGTGGGAGGGTCTCTTGTTGACGCACGTGCTGGTGGTGGGTAAGCAAGTTGTTGGATTGTTGTTGTTGGTGGCCAAGTCCGAGGGCCCCGAGTGCCCAGCCTAGAACTAAGCGGGCACCTTCCCTGCAGGCCAACAGGGATTTGTAGCCTCATTATTCTGATATTCAACCGAGAATCCCAAACACCAATTGATGCAACGTCGGCAAATTTCTGCCATTACCATGTCCGAATCCTTCCAGAAGCCATAAGCTACGCCATAAGCTACGCCATAAGCCACGCCATTGCCAATAAACCCGCCGACAATGGTATGCGGCATAGCAGGCAGCTGGTGAGACCCTACCACACACACCATACGCTGCGACCCAGAATATGGGCTGTACAAGTTGCCTAAACGCTTTCGACCTGACAACTTGCCGAGCCTCATCGGTCATGAACTTGTAACTGCCAACAGCCAGCCGAGCCTGACGGCGTGGGGGAGCAGGGATGGCAATAGGAGCTCCAGAAACCGACGGTTACCGACCATGTTATTCTCTGCCGCCTGGTTCCGCACGTATCCCGCAACCACTGACCAAGAGACGGGCTCGACTCTGAAGGCCTACCCCCTCCCATAATGTACACCTTCCTCCCCCCCAAATTCTGCAACTTCGAGTTCCTGCGGGTTCTCGGCACCGCCCCGACGCACGGCTGCGACGTCGGGGAGTGTGTCGATGTCGCCTCCGCATTAAAGTTAACGACGCTGAGAGCTGGCATGAGGCCTGGTCTGAGGCTGCTGACAGTGCTGAGGCGGCTGCCGATGATTGCATTGCTGCTGGCGACAAGGTTGGTGCCCGCTGGGCCCTGCTGCGCGCAAGCAACTACCGGCGTTCCAGCGAGCTGTATGTATTTCCATCTCTTCAAATTGCAGGGTCCTGTCAAACAAGACAGGAGAACTCTCTCATCAAGCCGAGGAGGAAGATTATATGGTGGTGTGTCGTGTAGGTGACGCAGGCTGATCCACTGATGTCCTTTTCCTATTCCAGCATGCTACGCACGCCAGTACCCTCCGAGGATCCGAGGCGCTTTCAGATCATCTCACAAGCCGCCGCGCTGTTCAGGAGGGCGACTACGCTGCGCGGCAGTCCCGTAGAGTTTCTAGAGATACCATTCGGCGGCGACGGCGCCACCCTGCCCGCCTACCTCTTCCTGCCTCCGAGGGGCCCAGCCGGGGGTCATGGACGCCGTCGACAGGATGGCGTCCTTTACGCTCCGCCGGGCGGCCGGCGATCAAGACTCCATCTGTGCTGATATCACGTGCCCCACTCTCGTCACCGACGCGCCCGACACCGTCTTCGCGCTCGAGGCGCAGCGCGTCTACGACAGCCTCTCGCAGCTCAGGGACGGCGAGACCAAGATCATGTGGCGGCCCGTTGGGGTCGGCCAGGGCTCTCTCCAGGCCAAGGTCGCTGCCTTCTCGCACCTGCATGCCAAAACTTTCAACTGGCTTGACTCGGTCTTCGGAATCGTGCAGCCTCGGCTGGGAGAGGTGAGCTGATGATTGACGGGCGCGTACTCGCTGATGCATTGCCTTTCGCTATAGTCACGACGGGAAATTTTGATGCTTAATCCGGGGAAATCGATGAAATGTCAGCTTGGCCCAGTGTTTGTGATGTCTGTTTGTCTGTCTGTCTGTCCTCATGTATGTAATTTCAGTCAGTCGTATCCACGCTTTGGGAATGTAGAACCATCCTTACGAAAATCCTTGCGGCTTTGCAATCCTCTTGGTGAATTATCATCCATCTAGCATCTTATCAGAATTCGGAAATCTTTAAGGGAGGTTGTTTTTTTATAACACAGGAGGGTATAAACGGTTGTGTTCAGACCCCATCCTGTTGTCCCTGCTTTGATGAGATCCAACTCATCTACCCACTCATTAAAGTCCAGTAGATATCATGATTTGTATATCGAGAATCGTATTAATTACCAATTGATTCAGAGTGGGACACTGAAAATAAAGATTCACGTGGGCTAATATGGACCAAAATCACACAATGTGTTCAGCAAGACCTAGTTATGTGTAAGGGGAAAATTCCAGTAACATTGCGTCTTTAGTCTAGAGGGAACTATTCGTCAAGCAGTCCCCCAACGTGGCTTTGGAATAAAACCTAGTTGCCCACCCAACCAGATCAGCCATGCCTCACCATCCGGCGGGAATTGGCCCCTTCACTCAAGCCGGGTACTCCTTGGGGACAGTGTTGATGATCTTGCCATCCTCGACATATGTCGTCTGGGTGCCGATCTGCACGTCGACCTTGGTCTGGTCAATCCAGCCCTGTTCGAACTTGGTCACCTTGCCCTCCCAATCCGGGTCTGTAAGCATGTTGCGGATCTTCTGCGGGTCCGTGGTCCAGTAAATGACGGCCGCGTCGTAGGGCGCCATATTCCAGCCGGCCGCACACCCTCCCTTCAACTTGTCCAGATCTTCCTGGAACTGCGTCTTGAAGGCACTGGGGGTGAAGTACTACATCGTGGAGGAAGGCAACAGTGAGCCATAGACTGAGTCGTTGAACGGGGGACAAGGCAGAATGCAATGGTGGGACTCATGGATTCCATGAGGATGGTGGTAATCGAAAGGAAAGAGGAAAACGCACAATCTCGACACTTTCAACACCGTTCCTCTGGGCCACCGGCATAAACCGAGGAATCTGCTCCTCGTTGTACCATTTCAGCCAGGCCTCCTCATCGCGCGACTGGTCCCGGTAGTGGAGCACGGTGACCTTGAGCAGGGGAGTTTGAGGTGCAGCCATTGTTGCTGACCTGACGGTCTCGTGTTTTGTCTTGAAATTTGGAGATTGGTGGATGAATGGATAATTGAAGATGATTTTCTTGTGAAGGGCCCTGGCGATTTCACAACAGATGCCTCACCCGCCCATCAGAGCAGCCTGTAATACGGCCCCCTTCCCACATCTTAAAGGCTGTTCCGCACATGGAACCGAAGATTCTGGCCAGGGATGCCTCTGCCTGTCCCTACATTTGCAGCTCTGCACAGGGAGCAGCTTATCAATGGACTGTGCCGCATGGCTGCAGCCAACATGGGCAAAAGGCTGTGCGCTACGGAATTAATGAGGTAATTACGAGCTTTATCAGTGATTCGGCTCGTCAAACAAAATCCAATGCTCCGAACCAAAAGTGGAAAAACGCCTGACCTCCCAGCAAAGACACAGCTGGGTCATCATCACCCACCAAGGTCTAGCGGAGCTATTTCTCATGGCCGATTAATGTAAGTACGGCTACCAACAGTGCGTTGTAGAACCAACGATTGCAAAGGGGGGAAGCGAACTAGTTGTGATCCGCAGCTGCAATACGACTACCATAAGTCGGCCAGCCGGCGAGCCGGTGGGGTCACGCCAGCCAGATAGCGGTGATTCGGTTTGTACCAAGTAATAGGCCACCATCTGTCAGGCCGCAAGGGGAATTAGAGAGATTTTCGGCCATGGGACTTCTTCGTACTAGAGAATATCTAGGTAGTGAGCGGGCGCCTGGACGGGGCACATGTGATTTAGCATACAAACCTCCTTGTATACGTATTCGTTGCAATTCCGTTAGTCACTGGCAGGGAGACCATGAAGGATATGTAGGTATGGAGTGAGAGCCAGTGAAATGCAAGATAGTCTCTGACTAGTGGTTTCGTCTTAATCCCTGGACATAATCCGGTCCCTCAGACTCCCGCTATACAGTGGTAAACACTCAAAGACAGGCTGTAATTAGTTAGTGCTGCAGATTTTCAACCATAATCGTCTCAATCTCGAGGCCGCCCTGCCTATATAGCTCTCCCCACAAAGTCGGTGCCCAGAACTCCCGCTGTCAGGCATCCGCCCCTGATACCCGGTGCTCAATAGGTTCCGACCGTATAGAAGTGTAGCTCCCCTGGCCTGGGCCATGAGCATAGCAGCCACCGGGTAACTGCCTTCACTGTACCTCAGTTTTATGAGACATCCTTTGCCCCGATTCCTCTCAACCGCGGGATCGGCCTCGATAAAAGCAGCAGCTGTGAAGGGCAAGCCCTTAACCTACTCCTCGGACGGTCCGGCGCCAAGGTCCGGCGCGGAGCACATGATCAAACTTTTGAACCAGGGATACTGGACCAAGAAAAACATGGTGAGAATGAAGTAGCAGCGGATGAGGTTCAGGATGGCGCCCAAGTAGGAATGGGCCCTCTCTAGTACTCGTTGTACTGGAAGTTCGGCCCCCAGCTGCTCTTTGGCCCCCCCATTGAGCAGACTCCAAGACCTGTTGATAAGAGTGCGAGCCTGGTCACGGAGAGGGGACGAAAGTGTTAGTAGTCCAAGCACAGGATGTGTGTGAAACCCACGGATGGTCTCAATTGGTTTTGTATAGGGAATTGGCGTCAACAATGAGGGCTCCCCGGCTGCGGCAATGGCCTTGGGGCCTCCGCTGGTAAAAGAGAGCACGAGTCGTCCGCAAAGTGCCGCCGCTCACGTTGGGACTAGTAATGTTCAATTAGCCCTTGAATATTTAAGACCAGGTAGCTTTGGCTGGTGCATACTTACTGAAGGTCGTCCACTCGCAACGTCATCTTCCCCATCTGCGCCGACTACTTTTGCTTGAGCTGCCGGCAGGCGAAAAGGTCCATCTCTCCCGTCATTGCCCCGCAAGAGTGGATCAACTGTTGATAAACCCAGTTAGCTACTATATCCTAGGTTCACTATTGGTAGTATTACCCACCATAACGCTGTATACCTCAGCTTGTTCGTGGTATTTAGCAACCCAGTCTCGGACTAAGGTAGGAACTGTGGCGCTACCAACCAGTATTAGAGGTAATAAGACGCTTCGTAAACAAAGACAGAACAAACCAGTCGATAAAGTCAGTTCGCTATTTAATGCACGCCCGTATAATAGCGTCTCCATCAACAGTACGTAGACGACGCTACTGAGTCAGCCTGTAACACTGGCCCTGCCAATGACCTGTCCGAGCGTCTGCGCATCATCATGCGCAACAACCTCGAGGTCTTGTGGGTGATTCAGCACTCACATTATTCTCTTTGATAAAATATGGAATGCGTATTCTCACCTGGCTGTACTCGATCGGGGTACTCCTTTCTCAACTTGGCTGCCACCTTCTCGAGGCGCTCCAGTGACCGGCTGGCGATTGCCCATCTGAGGTTCGTCGGAAACTTGGCCGCGATGCGCATGTAAACCATCGTGCCGGTATAGCCAGAGCCTCCGAGCACCACGATTCCATATTTTTGGGCATCCAAAGCCGGAATAGCCATATCGTGAGTTTATCTGTGCTCTCTAGCTGCTTGCCTGCTTTCCTGCTTGCTTCGACAGTGAAGAACTACGTAGCACGCCGATAATTGGGCTGAGCGATGGTGATGGAATTCCACCTATGATTTGATCCTACTTCTGTGAGTATGAGAAGAAAGATTGACACTATTCAGACGCTTGGTTCTGCAGGAAGACCGGCCAAATGCCAGGTTTCCGGATGTACTCATGCTCAGCCTTGACTTCTGCACCTCTTCTATTGTGATGCTGAGAAACCAAACCTACACAGCACGTACTACGGCGCCATTCCCCGGAGATGGTTTTGTGCGGTGTACAACAATATATTCGTTAGACGCATTAATGCCGCTGTCTAGAATGTCAAGTGACGCGGGCCCTTGATTCCCTGGGCATTGACGTGCTCATCTTGTACACAGTGGTTCCTAAGAAATGCTGACTGCGGTAAGGACCGATGTAACCTCCCTGATTCCAGCTATCCATTGTATCGTGGGCAAATGGGCCACTCTATCGCTTATTTTCCTTAGGAGGTCGCGGGAGACCTTTGCACGCCATCTGACATTAGCCATCTGCGGTTTTGGGGTACACATGCATAAAGGCCAGATCCCCAAACTCACCAAGATCAGAAACACCTATCATGAAGAAATAGTGAATTTTCTTCATAGCGGGCAGGTTATGCTCAGGCAGCCTCAATACATCCCCGACCCAACGTCCAGGTACCCAGTGGCTTTCAGCCAGAGCATAGGACATAAGGCTAAGAGGCAGAAACCCAGCCTGGTCGAAATCGATGACACAGATATCCCCTTCATCGGTAAAGATGAAGTTGCTGGCATAGAAGTCACTATAATAGAAGCAAAGGCTCCTCTCAAGCCTTACGGTTGGAGCCGCGTTATCTCTGAGGGTAGCCACCTAGGCAGTATTCGTGTTAGCAGCGGTTAGGACCAAGGTTGAACAGGTAGACAGGGTCCCTATATAGTTACTGATTACGTACTTTATTCAAGTGCTTCTCAAGTTCATCGACCGACGAGTACTCGCAATAGGATCTGTCGTTCTTGAACAGTGAATGCCGGATTTGACCACCACCAACAGGGCCTGGCTTTTGCCCTTGAGGCACCGGTATTGACATGAGCAGACTTATTGCCCTTGCAATAGTTTCGGTAAGAGCTGCCTTCTGGGATTCCCAACCATTCTGATCCATTAACTGTTGCAGTGTCTTTCCTGGGATATATTCCATGACAATGAAGAAGTAACCATCGCTCTCGAGTGTGCGGTAGACCTCAGGGATATGGATGCCTCTTGTCTGGCTTGATGGCATATTCTTTAGGGCTCTAAATACATACTCGTGGTTTCGTAGTTCCGGCTTGAGTATATATGGTACGCCGAACTTAACGTGAGCGATGGGTTGCTGCAGGGGGAAACTGAAGCCTGTTGTGGCATGGCCGTCAGGTTTGAGTGCGGGGGTCTGCCTGAAGACGGCAATGATGTCCTCATCGCGCCAGCTCAAGGCAATTTGTCGTTTAGATGGGGCCTGCGCGCCTGGTGCCATGCTGTTGTCGGTATCGTGGTGATTAACTACAGGCCGAATGAAGGTATGTTCAGGAAACTGGCACGGAAGTGCGCGGAGGTCCCTTTTTGAATGTTTCGAGGCACAGCAGCCCCTCAAAGTGGGACTGACCAATCAGCTGGCCCCTCGTTTGATGTGCAGCAGCCAACATACCTTAGGTACATATATGCAGTTGACATCGGGGCACAGCCCCGCAGATAGAAGCAGGGAGAAAGAAAAGAAAAGAAAAATAAGGGAAACGAAAACCCATCACATTATCGTTTTCTGTTGGTTGGCTTGGTTTGCCAAAAATAGGCCACAGCTGTCCTGTGCCCTGCGCCACCACTGGCAAGTTGCCAACAACATGGAAGGATTCGACGCATGCAGACATGGCCCCGGATCTCGCCTTCTCTCGTGGGCGGAACCTGACATGAGAGTGCAGAGGTCTCAGGGCTAGAAGGGCTTTGCCATCCCCGGCCCGGTTCCGCTTGTGCCTTTGAGAGGCCTTGTTCCACATCTTAGGCCGTCTTATGAGAGATATCCAAAGTTTGTGTAGTTGAAAGGCTTGGGCCGTCCTATCTGTCACTCACACATTGCTCCTTAATGGCCAGTCCTGCCGCATTTCCAATGTTTAAGCGGGAGCCTGCCTACCAATTCTGGTCGGAGAGACCTCCCCTCCGGATCAGGCCCGCCCCGCGGCCTGGCCATGCGCGTTGGGTGGAAAAAGAACGGGGCAGTCTGCTCCTCGACGACTGCGCCGCGAAAAATGGCTTCATTAAGAGCCACACATCCGTATATTGCGTGACCTGATTCGATGTTTCCTCGCTGCGCCGTAGTGGACAGTCACATTGAGCTCCTCTGAGGCCACTGGCGGCCTAGTTAGAACACCTGTGTAGCCCGGGTCACCGATTCTGAGACTCTCATCACACCCCAATCATAAGATATCACGGTCTAGATTCTAAAACAGGCACGAGATTCTATACTTGGAATCGACCCTCTGCCTTTTGAGAATCCATTCATGTCTGTGATGCTCAATTTAAGAATGTAAATCAGAGTATATAAGGCGCCTTGTTTGACGCACTAAAGTTGGCTCATTCAAATGTATTCTCTATCATGTTCTAAGTTTAAACCCTTACCATACTCAATTACCAAGCACAAAAGACCAATATCCCTATTCTCCTATCTTTAACCTACATCGCTTCATCATGGAGCACGTTGAAATATTTCTAAGTCACCACCTCGATATGAATCCGCTTCCTGGTTCCCTCGCTGCTGTCGCCAATTTGACCGTGCCGCACCTCAGCATTGAGTTCCTCGAAACTGGTGGTCCAAAGCCTCATGTTGTCTTTAATCTCAAGATCAAGCCCCACCCGCAAGGAAACCCTAATCCTCCTCATAAGGCGGCGCGAATTTCGATGGAGTGGGATGGAGATGATGATGGTAATGGTCGTTTCGAGGTTCAACTTTTGCCATATATGGGGTCGTCATACAAAGCCACTGCGGCGTTTGACTTTGACGTCCTTAAAAAGACCCTTACGCTCCGGGATTGGTGGCAGATCCTCCGGGGCCGTTCCTCTCACTGTACAGCGGAGCATCGATCGAATCTTACCTTATTTGACTTTGTGTATGCGAGGGAAAACCCTGATGCCGTGGACGGTTGCCGGGACTTCATGTATGTTGATTACCGGCCCACCCTACGAATCGATATCTACTGCTGACCAGAATAAAAACAGCTGTCAGGCCTTTTTAAGGCTTTATGACTTGGGAATCGTCGATGGCGCAGGTAGTGGTCTCGGTGCAGGCGAGCGATTTGTGAACTTCGACATGATCCCTCGTCGCCCCGAACTGCAAAGCGGGGATAAGTACTGGTTCTTCGACGTTATCGACAAGAAATTCGTCCATGAAATCCCCAACAACACTACATCAAAAATCAGGATATCGGTCCTGGTCATGAACCGGGGGCATTTCCTAGATGAAGAACATCCGTACACACGAGTCGAGAAGTTCACCGTCCTCACTCGTCCAAACAGACCGCAATACCGGATCAATTACAATTCGCCAACATCCCCGCCTCCCGGAGGCAACCACGCACCTGGCGGCTCCGGCGGACCCGGAGGTCCCCCCGGCGGACCTGGCGGGCCCGGCGGATCTGGCGGCCCTAGAGCCCCCCCTGGTCGATCTGGCAAGCCCGGCGGACAGGGTAGCGGCTCTGGCGGACCCAGAGGTCCTTCTGGCGGCTCCGGTGGACCCAGAGAACCCCGTGGTGGCCCTGGCGGCCCTGGAGCCCACACTGGTCGATCTGGCGCGCCCGGTGGTCACGGCGGCCCTCGGGGCACCCCTGGCGGCTCCGGCGGGTCCAGAGGTACCCAAGACGGGCCTGGAGTCCCTGGCAGACCTGGCAGACCCGGGGGATCTGCCGGCCCTGCAGCCCCCCCTGGTCGATCTGGCGAGCCCGGTGGTCCTGGCGGCCCTCAGGGCCCCCTTGGCGGCTCTGGCGAACCCAGAGGTCACCCTGGCAAACCTGGTGGCTGTGGGGGACCTGGTGGCCCTGGAGCTCCCACTCGTCGATCTGGCGGACCCGGTGGTCAGGGTGGAGGGCCGTCGGGAGGAAAGCCACCCTCCGGCACAGGAGCAGGGCGTGGAACCGGTACAATGACTTCCGCACACGGCAGCCCATCGTCCAACAAGCCCGCGAAGGGCGACAAGCCGGTGTCTATCACGGTGAATTCAGCATCAACTGTCACTAAGCCAACCCCGGGCAAAGAGGTTGGCAAACAGCCCGCCGAGTCGCTGGTATTCCGACCCAAGGCTCCAAACGGCGCGGCTGCACATGCGGTGAAGAAGTCAGCAAAGGACGCTGCAGTTGTTGCGGGCAAGAAGGTTTTAAAGACCTGACTTCCAACAGGCGTATAGTATAACTGGTCGTGAAAATCATGAAGCTTCTGCATACCCCTGCGCTGGTAGCCGGGTTTGCTTGTGGAATGCAGGCGGGAAGGCGTGTAAACTATATAGAGGTTTTTATTACGTCTAAATACAAGTTCCGACGTTTAAGTTACGGCCCTGATATAAAACTATAGCAACATTTTCTAGAGTATTGATTATTACAGAAACTAGAGATATGCACCTTCAAAATCAGAGATTATACCCCTAAATTTGCTAACTATTGCTATAGCGCTGATAAGGCTTTGCTTTATAACGCTTCCTTGACATTCCAGTACACTCTGTAAGCACACACCAACGCAAGGTCGTGCAGATCTTCTGACCACTAGAATCGATACATCAACCATCAAAAACATACCCTCCTTTGTCAAAAAAAAAAACTTTTTAACCGTTATAGCGATATCAGAGGTCCCGGACTACTTCAAGTTGGACCTAGAGGCGCAGTAGCAAGACGATTGGAATGCTAACATCACCGCCACAAACGGCCGCCAACCAGCTTGCGGGGCAAGCAAACCACCAGCCGGAAAAGCAAAAATCTACCGGGATGGCATCCTCAACAGCCAAGGAGCAGTGCACTGGACGGAAGAAGACTATTAACCAGCTGCCATGGGTATAGCTGACCGCCGGCGAGGCTTATAGCGGCGGCGAGGGCGATGAGGGCAGCGATGAGGTTATTCTCGACGAGATTGTGGTAGCTATAGACTGACAAAACACCATAGATTTGCATATTCACTGCTTTCAAGCATTTGGCAACAGCACGGTTGGTTGTGGTTCACGTGAGAGTATAATATAGTCAAACTTTTGTTGTACATATAATTTGGGTGGTGACTGTTTATTTTGGTGCACAGGGGTTGCAAATCCCCGGTTTCTTAGTATAGACTCTTAGTGCGGAATACTGAGCTGGTTTTCCGTAATACAGCATTGCCATCGTTGCGCTGATCCAGTATCTACCCATCTACCTAGGTAGTATATAAAGCATAGCGCACGGCTTAGGTACAGCAATAGAGTTCGGTAGCGACAACAGCCACCACGTCGATAACGCTGCTTCTGAAGGCTATGAATCACGGTACACGGCCAAGAAACATGCCAACAAAAACTTTCTATTCACAGATAGCAGCTCTTATCAAGGTGAGATGTGCTCTAAGCGCAACGACGAACAGCCAAATCATCTTGGACCGCGTCTCTCCGAACGGCTTGCTCCCCACCGTCGATTCCGCCGGCGGATTCTCCTGTAGCTTTTGTTCCAGTCTCAGTTAGCACTTTAAATTCTGAGGTGTTCAACGGCGATATCAAGTTATTCTACAGACCTCGCACCCGCCAGAACCTCTGCACAATCCAACCCAGGGGAGTCAGGACGGCTGTCAGGAGCAGGATTACCAGACTGATAGTCGTTCCATCCGTCCACGCTCCAGCTTCTAGAGTGGTTGTTGTGTTCATGTCGAGCTTTCAGGTCGTACTGCGGGCGAAGATAGTGGCACTGATTAAGTGAAACCGAAGAGGTATGGGTCAAAGCAGGACTCGGAGTAATTAGTTGGGGTGTCTGACACTACCGTCACTCAAATACTCCTGCTTTCATTTCACAAAACGGCATCACATGTTTATATTCAAGTTTGTCGCCCAAAGCTCACGCTCAACGATGGGCTTGTTCGGGAGACTTGCAAGTACTTGGGTACTTGTCAGCTCTGGCTGTTGGCTATGGACCAATGGTCTTTGGTCGGATGGACTTTTTTGGATGTCGGAATGTCTCGCGGCACATGATTGGCGGTAGTCAAAGTGCCCCGCCCTGGCCTGAGTTGCCAACGCTAAGCCAAGTTGGGCTGTCGGAATACGCATGATTGGTCAGAAAGAAAGTGCCTGACCCCTCCTGAGGCTCTCATGCTGCACTTCATCCCTTGCACACTCGACTATATATTAACTGGTGTTTCTCGCACGAGTTTTTTCTTCTGCCTAGAACATTTCATTTCACCTCACCGCACTTGCAATTGTCCCATCTCTCAGCCTTCCGCCGCAATTAGCCTCTGAACCCTGCCGACTTACTACCTGTCGTCGATATGGACAATCATGAATCTTGGCTCAATGAGTTTTGGGCGGCAGCTACTATTGATCAAGAGATCGGAGATTTGCAGGGCAAAAAACGGAGGGTACAGGGCAAAAAACGGAGGGTACAGGGCAATGTGTACCCCTCGTGCACCAACGTTTTTTTTGCACCACCCATTCGCCATACAAAACAATAATATATAGTTATTAACTATATATATCTATTGCTACACATATACTACTATTATTACTTTAGCTTGCCCCTATAATTTCTTCTGCCTTAGTGTTTTGCTACTTCTTTCCTCGTCTGATGGGGCGTTCCTTGACCGATCCGAGCACCTGAATCTCCTCCTGGGTATCCTTCTTGTTGCTGATGAGGTCCTCTACAATCAGATCTACCTATAGCAGCTGGTTAACTATCTCACAAGCCCTTATATGGCGCTTCTTGGCTGCTAGCTTAGGTGTTATAGTTGTTGCTGCTAGCAAGGCTAGCGAGGCTATAGCTATAGAATGTTGCTTCAGAAGCTAACGAGTAGCTGGCTTCATAAGCCCTACCTCTAACTGCTTGTCTTATTGGACTGCTTCTTACTAGTTCTTCCTGCTATAGGAGTCCTTTTGGTTAAGAGACTGGAGGGTCTTATTATTTTACTTAAATACTAAGTTAATTCGTTATATGGAAGCTATAGTTGCCCTTATTTTATTGCCTGCCCTACTACCCAGACTGGTAGTTATTAAGGTTGTCTTCTTGCCTAGTATGGCTTACCCATGGCTGGTGAGAATTCCTTCTTCTTGTGCGCTAAACGTACTCTCATTATAAGGCTATCCCTTTGTAGTAGTAACCTTGTTGGGCTTATGGATGAGAAGGAGAGGATTCACGATTGAGAAGTTATAATTAAGCTAGTAGAACTTAGGGATATCCTCCTTCTTAAGTGGGTTGTTAAACGGAACCGCTCAGCAGGGCGTTGGTACTCCGTGCAAGGAGTTACCCTAGACTTCGTTGTAAGGAGTTACCCTAGACTTTCTAGCAAGGAGTTACCCTAGACTTGCGAGTCAGGCGATTTTCGCTAAGTACGCCCAGTGCGTGCGTGACGCAAGATGAGTTTGGTGGCCGTGAGTCGATTATTTTGGCCTGCATTTGCACCTTAATTCAGACCTCTGCATTACCCTTATTTCTTACCCAAAAGGTATATAACTTAGTGCATTAGATAGCCTGATTTCTGAAGTTTGTATGTACTTAATTTGGGCATTGCTAGGGCTGTGGTTGGCTAGTTGTTTGGAACCAAAGATGGTGTGTTGGAAGGGCGAATTTTCCGGCATTTGCAAATTTGCACCAGAGCCTACCGCAGCGTGCCCAGGGGTGAGACGACGTCGGAGGGTATATAAGGAGGGCTTACAGAAGCCCAACTTAATTCAATACAAAGTTGTCCAGACCATTGTCAATCGTCCCAATTCGCCTCAGAGCACCATACTGCGACCCTGCCGAAACACACACACGCTGAACTGAATGCTATTCTATAGCACAAATTCATCAGAACCTAGATTAAGACCCGGATAAAGGATGCAACTTTTATAACCCTGATGAAGAAGACCTTTATAATAGTTTATACTCCTTATAATATA
>NQMI01000020.1:366438-383870 GCA_002270565.1 Stenocarpella maydis | reverse complement strand
TATATTATAAGGAGTATAAACTATTATAAAGGTCTTCTTCATCAGGGTTATAAAAGTTGCATCCTTTATCCGGGTCTTAATCTAGGTTCTGATGAATTTGTGCTATAGAATAGCATTCAGTTCAGCGTGTGTGTGTTTCGGCAGGGTCGCAGTATGGTGCTCTGAGGCGAATTGGGACGATTGACAATGGTCTGGACAACTTTGTATTGAATTAAGTTGGGCTTCTGTAAGCCCTCCTTATATACCCTCCGACGTCGTCTCACCCCTGGGCACGCTGCGGTCGGCTCTGGTGCAAATTTGCAAATGCCGGAAAATTCGCCCTTCCAACACACCATCTTTGGTTCCAAGCAGCCAGCCAACCATAGCCCTAGCAATGCCCAAATTAAGTACATACAAACTTCAGAAATCAGGCTATCCAATGCACTAAGTCATATACTTTTTGGGTAAGAAATAAGGGTAATGCAGAGGTCTGAATTAAGGTGCAAATGCAGGCCAAAATAATCGACTCACGGCCACCAAACTCATCTTGCGTCACGCACGCACTGGGCGTACTTAGCGAAAATCGCCTGACTCGCAAGTCTAGGGTAACTCCTTGCACGGAGTACCAACGCCCTGCTGAGCGGTTCCGTTTAACATAGGTATACCTAGTATTAGTTATATATAGTTATTCTATAGATATAGTACTTATTTACAAGTTTCTATTATGGTTTGGACCTGGGTGGTCCTTGTATACTGTAGGTAGCTATATTAGCTTATTGGGTAGCTTTATTAGCTTGTTGGGTTTCTTTAGGTACTAACTTCCAGTCCCTATTTTTCTTTAGAGCCCTGCATTCTAAAGTAAAGTATCCTATCTTATTGTAGTTATAATATTTAATGTTTTTCTTATCCTTGCATTAGGTAACATCTAGCTCTATAGGTCCTGTATGCTATCCCCACTAGGTGCTTAGCTTCTAATACTTCTTTCCTGTATTTGGTTTATACTTACGGAATGAGGTTTATTTAGAAGTTTATCCTTTCTTTTTTAAGCATTATTTATAGAGTCTATTATTAATCTGGATAGCTCTTTCTATATAGTATAGAAAGTTATTAGGTTGGTTTATAATCTTACTAAGTTCATCCTTTACTTCATTCTTTAACCTGCGGTAGAATATGAATTTCTTTGCGTTATTAGTGTAGTTGATTTTGGTATAAATTTATCGGAATTCTGCTGTATAGTTGATTGCTGAATTGCGCTGCTTGTAATTCGCTAGGTCCTTCTCTGCCTATTGTTCCTCATTTGGGTCCTAAAATAGGGACCTAAGGGCGTCCTTATAGCCTTTATAGCTGCTAAAATTCTGCTGTATCTTGAGTTTATAGGCCTCAAATGATTCTGCATTAATAAAGTTATTTAGGTAGGGTTTAAACCAAGCTAAGGCTTGTTCTTTAAGGAAAGAGGATATATATTTAACCCTTTTTCCGCTAGGCTGTATGTCTAGTTTATGGAAGCGCTAGTAGGCCCTAACCTGTATTAGGTGTGCTTGAAGTTGTCCAGTAGTTCCGTTATAGGGGGCTAGAGTATTAAGCTTGATATGTTTCTTTATTTGGATTGGGGTATTAATGATGTTGGCTCTTGTCTAAAGGGTGGTGATTTCCTATTAAAGCTGTTTGACTTCCGTATTATATTAAGCTTGTCCTTCCATAAGGAGGCATAACTATCTAACCTCATTAACTAGTTCCTGGATACAGGGGTCTATAGTCTTGTTATTAGTAAGTTTGTCTAGCTTGTAGAGAAGGTTGCGGGTAGAAGTAGTTATTCTGGAGTCTGATATCATGAAGGGTTCTATATATAATATTGCTTAAAGTCCGTATGGTAATGTATAAACAAGAGTTATTAAAATGTAATAATTAAAGGGTTTCCAAGTATATTAAACCTAAAAGATTAAGGGTTTATATTTGAAATACTTAAATTAATGACTGAAGAGTTTGTTTTATAAAAAGCTATTTACTATGGTGATAACTATATCCGTATATATATTCTGACTCTTTAGTGGCTTGCAAGCTTGTATACCGAGTTATCGAGCCCTTGCATGAGGCTTGATACTTCATCCTTTGAGTGGGCTTGTATGGCTTGCAATCAAGCGTTGCGAGCTAGACCCTAACCCTAATAAAGTGGTGTCACTGATTGGATCAGGCGGGACGCCCTTTTCGGGAGCCGTTTCCCGTCCTGCGGGGTTGTCTTCTGCGGTAGTCAGCCGCTAATGTGTGTTGGCTCATAACATTTAGCTAGAAGGGGTATATTAATAATATTAGTAGTTACTTATAGGGTATAAACTTCTTACTAAAGTACTTTTATTTCTCTATTTTAATAATTTTAATTATTTATAAAGATATAAAGATAGTTTATTTCAGTAACTATATTTTAATATTTATAAGAAGTAATAAATATATACTTAGTATTACTTATTTCCTATCAGAGATTATATTAAGAAGTATTATTATTATTATTATTATTATTATTATTATTAAATCTAGATATTATAAAAGTAAAGTTTATAAAGTAATTATATAAGTTATTATTTAGGGTTTATATAAAATATTTAAATAAGAGTAGTTAAAATATAATAATTATAGCTAGTTTTTAGCTAATAAACCTAATAATTAGGTTTACATTTAAAGGGTATTTATTATAAAATTATTTTAACTAATATAATACTAGTGATTAAAAGCTATTTAAGCTATTCTTAAGTAAATATTTAGATTAACTACTAAAGAGCTATCCTAAGCTATACTATTTAATAGTAATAAGTATAAGTCTATATAGTTTATCTCTTTAGCCTAGAGTACTAGGAGTGCTAGTTGCACCTAGTAATCTAGTATAAGGGATCATTTAAAGTAAGTATTACTCCTATCGCGCCTTAGTATAGCAGCGCTAGGAGTAATTATCACTCTAATCACTCTAGCTTAGCTAATACTAGGTTACGTGCTGGGTGGTGCCTTTTTATGCCGCTTGCTTTTGGTCTGCTGAGTTGGCTAAGTGGGCTCCCGGATCACTTATAACCAACCGCCGGTTCCTATTTCTGTCACGGTCGTGATAGAAGTTAGGTGTAGGATTATGTGTATCTTTGATGGTTTGCTTTCGGCCCTGGCCTTGAATAGGAGGTCATAGTCTCACAGGGAGGCCAAGAGAGAAATAGAGAAAGACGGCTGTATCCTCGCCCGACCGGATCGTTTCGTGGCCTGGAGAGCATTCACTCTGGATGATGACTGCAAAGCTAAGTTACACACTGTTATGACGAAGATTCTCAGACTTTGAGAAGTTGAGGCTATAGTATAGTATGTGATAGAACCAACTCAGCCAACCCCGCCAGGTCTACCTCTACCTTCAGGCGTAACCATGAGAGTGTGGAATAATATACAAAGTGATGTTTAAGGTGGCGCTAGTATGCACATTAACGTTGCAGATCTGATGGGAAATAAGCTTAAGGAGTTATTTCAGCTAGAGTTTGTGGCAATTACAGGATACCACATGGGATGACGGGACCACTAGAGCCATTTTAGGCAGTAAATTTTGACCCTTTGGGACATCAGGGGATTCCAAATCGCGTCACACTGTTCATCAACGGAGCTGCTCTAACTACTTTTAAAGAACGAAGTTAGGAGTAAAACCTCTATTGCCATCTCAAAATCGTCACCGTCGACTTGAAACTATCCACGATATGGGTTTCTGTCATGCCTCAACGGCGTTCTAGACGAATTGAGTATGACGAGACCGAGAATGGTCCTGTCGCACGCTCGTAAGCCACCTGAAATCTTGACCTATCTGAGAGCAGATACCGTCCGAAACCCGAATCAGTCTCGCTGACACCAGTCATACAGTCTTGAAGGCGCCATCACAACGCGTCCTCTGACTGAGCTTGAGCTCCCACAAGGCCGGGATCACATGTACGAATGTGTATTCCAACTGGACCATCCTATCTTCATCGAGCGGTTGAAGGGTCAGAAGATGCCACTGCATTTCCACTCCCCTCAGCACGAGTACATGCAGGTGCTCGAGGGACGACTATGTTACGAAGTCGAAGGCCAGGAATATGTGCTGAAGCCGGAAGATGGCGAGGTCTGCATCAAGCCGTGGACCCACCACCGGATTCTGCCGACGCCTCCTACGGATGGCCCTTCTGGCAGACGCACTGTGTTCACGCTCTCTAGCACTGATTCCGATTAGGTGTTCAAGCTTGACGACATCTTTCACGAGAACTGGTATTCGTATCAGGAGGAGTTCATTGTTCGCGGCGCAAGTATCAGTCTTCTCCAAATCCTGATTGTAAGCATGAAAGGATATCTAGGTGTCTGTTGTCCACTGGTCTGATACTGTCTGTCTGTCAATGGTAGATGTACGACGCTGGTGGATCTTATCTGTCATTACCTAGTTGGATCCCATTTGGTAAACAAATATCCTACTATGTCCTGGGCATCGGTATGGGTAGATACCTGGCGGCTGCCTTGGGGTACCAACCATATTATCGGGAATGGACAACCAAATGGGATGAAGCCTGTAGGAAGATGGAGACCACTTTGTTCCAACGGCGGTTTGCAAGGAAACAATAATTCGTAGCGCCGAGATTAGATCGACCACAGACAAGCCCAAGCAACCAACCCATTTGTCTACAGGAATTAGCATATCATTACAAATCCGAGCAGAGCATATCAAATAAAGTAAATTACTCCTCCTCGTTGGCAACCGGGCAGATTGAAGAGGTGAAGTCGTTTTCTTGGCGCCAGTTGACCTTGGGGCAGTTGTTACGTTTCTGGATGGCTAAGAATCAAATACAAGTGGATACAAATGCCATGAGGCATGATGAGAAGATGTCAAGACGGTCCCATAAAATGATGTTGCTTGATTCCATACCTAATTATCCGCCGTTCCCTAGCCGACCTACTGCACTCTTTTTGATCAAAATCATGGCCGTCTAAAGCGAATCACTCACTCATCATCCCAATCACTTCACTCCGAGTCTGAATTCGCTCAGCCCCCGAGCTTCCTAGCACGCTTGGTGGCACCGTGCACTTCCTTCTTGTGACGGCTTACTCCATCTTTGCGCGAAAACACCGCCGGGCACTCATCACACTGGGCACCCATACTAGGATAACCAGTGTCCTCGGCCCATGACTTGTGATTATACCAGACGTGACGCGTCTTGTCCTTCTGGTCACGAGCTTCAGCCCAGCTGCAGTCCTCTTTGGGACAGTTCCGGTGAGTAGCGGCATGTTTCCTAAGACAAAAGCTTTAAGCAACGTGAGCCCGTTGGGGGCGGGGAGAGGCGGATAAAATAGCCCACTTCATCTTATCACCACTGGTTTCTCGATGATTACAGCCCTTCCACGTGCACTTGGCGCGGGCTTTCGACGTTCTCGCGACCGGCGGGGGTGCCGACGGGACCGAGGAACCTATGTCCACCAGTCTTCCACACTCAGATCGGTGATACGCTGTATCTTCCACGCCCCCAGAGTCATCGTATGTACCTGAGGCGGTAAATGATACCATGTCAGCACCTCAAAGTTGCTGCATGTGCGTGTTGTAGGCGGAACTTTCGCTCGAGACGTAGCTTTGGGTCAGTAGCGCTGGATCGATCGTTGCATCATCTGGCCAACCACCAATGATGGTGTCCATTGCTGAAGTGGGATTGGGCATGGTAGGTTCTGAATGAGAGGCGGCCCATCCCTCAACTGATCTGGTCTGGGCACTAACCATCAGATTAGCCTCATCATAAGCAAAGGCCCGGCTTGGAGAACAAGCCATGATTCAACTGAAAGGGGGGGGGGGGTAAACTGTAGATAGATATTTTTTTAAGTCCGGAAGGAGAATAGTGAAGGATCAGAATGAAGGGCGGCGCATCGGCCGTCCAGTAGGGGGGGTCCAGGCCTCAAATTATTGTCAGGCAACGTTACACAAACAGGTTGGGGGTTGCACAGGAGAAAGATCCTCGAGATGCTGTTGGAACAAGTCCATGCATAATTGATTGAATGGTACTTGCGATACGCGGCAGAAACATGCACTTTTGCATCACCACGTGGCCCAATCAGATGTGTACGGCCACCCGACGCGATATCGAACCAACAGCTCACTGCCCCTCCCCCCTATCTCTTCGCCCCTCGTTTCCGTGAGAGGAATCCACCAGGTCAGATCAAGCGGAAATATCAGTCAAGTGACTCCCCATACCACCTCAGCATGACTGCACAGACAAAGAAAGCAGAGCTGACCCAGATCGGCAAAGCGGACCTGAAACGCTTCGTAATCCGGTCAGCACTGCTCAATTTGATCGACCCTGCTCGAGGGGAACCGACCAAGACGCCAATCGACGACAATCCGGAGGGCGACACTTCGGTCGGGCAGATTACCAAGCAAAGGTTCCTCGATTCTTTCGCTCTCATCTGTTCGACGTCGCGGTCGGGCGCGGAAACAGCCTCGGCCGTCTGCTTGGAACAACACGCCTCAACTGGGGCCATCCTGCGGGTGGCCCGCAACCGCGGCTTGGCACCGAATGACTTGGCTCGCCTTGAAACCGTTTTACAGGCACTTCGACTGTTTGCCAGAAAAGGTACGCGCTATATCTGGATTTTTTTTTTTGAAAGGTTGCTGACGGAGCTTGCGTCGCAGAAAGGTCATCGGCGCAGGCCGAGTCCGAGATTCTCCTCCTGGTTGCTGAACTGGACAAGGACCGGATCTTGTCAATCGCCAAAAAGGTCGAGAAGCTCGGTATTCGAGACTCTGTGCGGGAGGCGCGCTCTAGACTCATTTACGGTCAAGTGAAGCCAGAAAAAAGACTCGAGCCCGAGCTCAGACTTTGGCTGGAAAGTTGTCCTTTCACGCTCGAGCCCTTCAAAACCTGGGGCCCCGCGGCTATTGTCAAACTCATCGACTGGGCGGCGAAAGCTAGATGGCACTATCCTAAGCAATTTCAGAGTCTACTAGGACTTAGTTACACGCAAAGGTGCCCTTGGTTGGATAGCCTGCACAAGATAGCTCGCTATTACTCAGCTACCAAGCACATGGTAAGGCTTGCAGCGAAGCAGCGTGAGGTCTTCCAGAGTATTCAAATCCAAGGGGTCGTGGCTCACGAGCCGCGTCGATTCAATCTCGGCAACGAGAAAGCTCCCCTCCTAACAGCTGTGAAAACTCTTGTTCAAGAAGCTGCAGGGTCTGTGATGGAGCAGCTGGAAAAGCACTTGGAAACACAGGATGTTGAAGCGCAACTGCGCAATGCATGTCGCCTGAACTTGACGCTCCACGCAGAAATGCAACTTGTGGTGTTCTACGAAGGCAATCCTGCTTTAAGCCCCCCGATGCCGTTTATTGGGACAAGCAAGAAGTCCTGCTTCCTCTGCTACGAGTACTTGCTCCAGCATCCACTCAGGCTCCGGGTCTCGGCGTGTCACCAGAAGATTTACCCGTCATGGATGCCACCACCATACTACCCCGTGTCTAGGAAATTCAAAAACTCACCATTCAAGAGACTCGAAGATCGGATCGAGAGACTGACGAGGAGGGAGCTCAAGACTGCGCTGACAGCTCCCCGGCGACCAAAGAATCAAGATTCGACGGCCGGTCCGTCCCTGACGATAACGTCAGTCGTGTCTATGGAACTGACATCGAGGCAGCAGGTCATTTCACAGTCCGCCCTCCAAACTGGCAGCGTGTCGGAGGATTTGGAGTGACTCACCACTGTACTGCTCTGATGAGTAGGATTGTTGTGCGCGCTGACGTTTGTCGGTCGACCGTTCTTGTTTTTTTTTATTTTATTTGTCTTATATACACGCAGAATACTTCTTGTGGCTATATAATGCAATAGACTGTCACAAGAAATCGAAACAATCCCACCTAAGCCTTTCTCAGTGTATGCTGTAGCTTCGAGACTCCCACCTCCCACGCCACGTCAACAATGCCCAGCGGGTTTCCGCGAATAGCAAGTTGACGCGCGAGAAGCCAACTGGTGGCCACAGTCCTCACAGAAGCTGGGAGCTGCTCGAGCTATTCCTGATTCGGGCAATTGATGCATGTTGGGCCGACTGACGTGCAGAAATGCTGCAATGCTTCGGGGCCCAAGTCTGCGGGAGGCCTTGCACAACGTCATGGCAGGTGCCTCCCAGGCAAGACTTGAGATCATGGGGGATATTTAATTCTCCCACTTCTTTTCGTCTTCGTCTCCCACTCTTTTGAATCTTCTTTGGCCGCAGTCGTGCTGAAACTCCTTCTTTTTTTCAAGCCATCACTCCACAGGAGAAATCCAGACAATCATGGAAGAGACCAACATCACCGTCGGAGACCACAGAGACCTTCTCGATATCATCGACAGCCTCCGCTCACAGGGAGTCAGCCACTATGTCGGCTTGCCCGAGATTATCGTCTGCGGGGACCAGTCTTCTGGGAAGAGCTCCGTCCTCGAGGCCATATCCGGCATGCCGTTCCCCACCAAGGACGGTCTCTGCACCCGCTTTGCCACTGAGCTAGTCCTCCGTCGAAGCCTGTAAGCATCACCTTTCACCTATTTCAGATACCCGTCTTTCATGCTTTGGAATGTTATAAAATACAACACTTTAGGATCCGTAGCAGGACTAACGTCACCACTAGAGAGGTTAGCACGAAGGTCTCCATTATCCCAGGCGAGAGCCGCTACGGAGAGGATAAAGAACGACTAGGGATGTGGCAGCCCAAGGCCAAAATCGAAAAGGAGGGCCTTGGCACCGTTACGGACGAAGCCAAGCGTGCCATGGCTGATGGCCAGACCAACACGGCGGAGTTCTTCGAAGACATTCTCAGCATCGAGCGCACAGGACCGACGCAGCCACACCTCACCATGGTGGACCTCCCTGGCCTCTTCAGGAGAGGGAACAAGGAGCAGTCCGATGATGATGTCGACATTGTCCGCGGCATGGTTGAGAAGTACATGGCGCGCCCACGGAGCATCATCCTCACCGTTGTGTCGGCCAAGTATGACTATGTCCTTCAGGAGGTCACCCTGATGGCCAAGCGTGCCGACCCCGAAGGGTTACGCACAATGGGTCTTATCACGAAGCCAGACACCCTGGATGTTGGCTCCGACTCAGAGAGCTACTTTGTTCGTCTGGCCCGGAACCTAGAGGAAGAGCTTCGCCTCGGCTGGCACGTCTTGAAAAATCGAAACTTCGAGGAGCGCAAGGTTACCTCGACTGAACGTGATGATATCGAGCGCGACTTCTTCTCCAAGGGCCTGTGGGCTTCCATCGACCGAGCATACTGCGGAGTGGCGGCCTTGAGGCTCAGGCTAAGCGAAATTCTGAGGGACCAGATCCTAGCGCAGCTCCAAAGCCTCATCGAGGACGTCAAAGAAAACATTCAAGACTGCGTTGAAAGGCTGGATCGACTAGGCCCGGAACGACGTTCCCAACTACAGCAATTGAGCTACCTGATGCGGGTGAGTGAGGAGTATACGTCGCTGGTGACGCAGGCGGTTGACGGCACATATACCGACCGATTCTTTGGCAACCAAAACGACTTGAATAGGTTCCAAATAAGACTAAGGGCTGTAGTCCAGAACCGACTCGCAGGCTTTGCGGGTGATATGCGCCTGAGCGGCCAGAATCAATACATCGTCGATTCGGAGAGTGACGATGAGAACACCAGCGAGGTCCCAGACTCGCCTCAAGTCTCCAGGTCTCAATATGTCGCGGACGCTGCGGAACGCCTCAAGTACTTCAAGGGTCGCGAGCTCCCAGGCCTCTTCAATCCTCTCTTTGTCAACGAGCTTTTCGGAGAGCAATGTCAGCCGTGGAGTAGGATCGCGAGGCAGCTGGCGGATGACATCCTGCAATCTACGGAACTGGCTATTGAGCGGATAGTCAAGCATATAGCTGCGAGCGATGTTGCTGAAGGGGTGTTCAAGCTGATAAGCCAGCGGATCGAAGGGCTAAAATCCGATTTGGAGACTCGTGTCGACGAGCTGTTTGCATCTGCGGGGCACCCCATCACAAACAATCCCCAGCTCACCGAGAATGTTCAGCGGATCCAGAAGGCCCGGCACAAACGTGCTATGAAGAAGCTGCTCCACAATATGTTCGGAGCGAACCGTATCGATAACCCAAACAGCAAAATCAGCCTGAATCCCGTCGAGCTTCTGGACTTGGTGGGAGGGGCGTTCGAGGGGAATATGGAGAGGTTTGGGAGCGCGTTAGCCGTGGACTACATGGAGGCTTACTACAAGGCAAGATATTTCCTCAAAGGGCATTTTTCGGCGCCGCTGACATGTCCACGCTGCTTTCAGGTCGCTCTGACCAGGTTTATCGACGACGTGAGCAACCTGGCTATTGAAGACTGCCTCATTAGCAAGCTCCCCGCGCTTTTTAGGTCGAATGATGTCCTGGGGCTGAGTGCTGAAGACGTATGCGGCATCGCAGGAGAGACCCCGGAGTCTTCCTCAGAGAGGCAACGCCTCGAGGCGAAGCGCAAGATTCTCAAGACGGGACTCCAGAGCCTGAAGAGCCTCAACAAGCGCAGAGTCCCCATCAAGCCAACGGGAAAGGATCTGGTAGTATCGGAGGACTCAGACCAGGTGTCCGTCATGACTCCGACATCGAGAAGATCAGAAAAACCATCCATCTTCGATAAAAGCCCCGACCCAAGTTTTTCTAACGAACCCTCTTGGTCTCCGGACACAACTGAAATACCATTACGAAGTGGTGGATGGTCACCCGAAGTTGTGGTAGACGGATATGCGGATTTCTGAATGGTTTTTAAAAGTAAAATTGAAAGAAGGCTTTGAGTCAGGGAATAGATGAAAGTATGTTTGGAAAGTCTGCTGTTGCTCAAGTGATACCGTACCTAGTTACCGTAGTTCTATAGTCATCCGACTAGAGCTAGCTGAGAAAGAATTCCTCTGCGAGCCTGATTCATATTTTGATTAGACTAATATGATGAGACGGTACCTCTTTCAAGCCATTTAAGACTATTCTTTTACGTCCTGATATCTTTTCCTTTTCTATGGGTGAGGATTTCAAGATTCTGCGGTGCGCCTTCTTCTCCTTCCTCCTGCCTCCTCCTCCTTCACCAGGTAGAGATTCAATCAAAAGACCAGGATGATCTGTTACGGTATAAGGAGCTGTTTCTCTCGGACGACTGTTAATTCTGAGGCTTTGATTGGAGCCTTGCTGCAATTGTTAACGAGGTCCATAGTTTCCCCCAAGGCAGGAGACGGGCCTAATTTAAAGTTAATCATCAGTGAAATGGAAGTATTAGATACCGGTAAGCTGCATCTAAGCGAGGTCACATGAGAAAATCAGGTGATACAATCAGTTCCAGTTCGACATGCTTTCATTCCTCAAAAGCCCTTGATTCTAGACCTTCTGCTTGAGGCCACATTATCCCCAGCATAGCGGATCATAGTAAGAGTCAATTCATACAGAAATCTATTGGAAGATCCACTCAAGGCGCACTGCCATTCCGCATTATGCCTACATTTAGCGTGGGCGACATTAATCAGAGCAAGGAGCCATGGAGCAATTGCCGCAGGAGACTCAGTAACGAGCTGTTTGAAGTGTACTTGAAATTCTGTTGAGATCTACCAGTGATAATTTTCAACTAATATGGCATGGAATTTGCTAAAGTATGAAGACGATATTCAGCGGTTTCTCATTTTCAATTACTCCCTTGTGCAGTCATCCATGGATCACATCAGTCGGGTGGTAGTTATGAAATACGCTGTTTATTGGAAAGAGTAGCCTATGTACTGGAAAGTTGACAGATCATGTTGATCATATTGTAAACTCTGCTACGCTGTAGAGATAGGGGGGTAATCCAAGGGTATCTGTCAGACCTCGTGAAGTATCGACCACGTTTCTCCTGCCAAAGGTCGAATGTGATCCAGTTAAGCTCGCTACTTTTGCTCCAGACGTCTCTGGCCCTACCATCACCTAACTCGTCTGGATGTAAATCTCTCTCCCAGATGTCTTGGTAGACACCAGTCCAGGATATAGGCTCTTCGGGGTCGACCCGATTGACGTTTTGAAGGTCTGGTGTGATGGGTAGGGGGCACTGGATACTGTCCCTTTCTGAGAGCGGAGCAAGCAAGAAGCTAACCAAGCTTGTCTTTTACTCTTCTGTGAGCTCGCATTTCCGGTCTGGATGAATGAAAACAGCATCTGATGCTGGTTGCGCCGTCCTGTCGAACAGAATCACACCGCCAAGGATCCGCGACTCTGCCCAGTACCCGACTGTATCAGCAACACCATCAGGGTATTTGTCGTGATCGAAATAATAGAGATGTTGAAAAGCGGAGGGGGTGGTCCGTTCGGATTTTGTCTCCAACCAAACTCCCACGCCTTGTTCTTGGGGGGCACCCATTTTTCGATGTTGCCGTCCTGGTGACCCTTGCTATCCAGCCTGTAAAGATGTTTGGCAACTTCGTGGAGCGCGACCGCTACGACTTCAATCAAGGGCGCATTGAAAGAATTTGATCCTCGCCGTTCTGCCTCAAGGGCACGAAGAAGCTGCGTGTTGATTAAGATCAGCATCTTCAGCATGAAAACAGGAAGACCCCTCGAGTGCGAGCACCGAGGGGCGGTTCCACTGACGAGCGACAACCCCATGGCTGACCTATGATAGGCAGCCAGGGACACAGGAGCACCCAAAACAGAGTGCGACAAGGGAACGTGCTCCGCCTCATACAATCCAACGTGGCAGGAACGCAGGCCACAACAGGACGTAGCGCTCAACCCAGAGTGCGAAGCCGGCTACGATGTCCTGCTTGTGCAAGACTCGTGGGCCGCGCTGAATTCCCAACGCAAACTTAACTCACCAAAACTCACCCGGGGTTCGAAACATTCTCCCCCTTAGAGGACTGGAGCAAAGAGGTACCCAGGGTGCTGACGTATGCCAGGACGCGAAAGGGATTAAAGGCCTACCAATTCGGGCCCTACACGTCACAACGATGCTGCATGGTGGTAGTAAATGGGGTCACGATCACCAACGTGTACAGGCAACCGGGCTATGATCCAGGGTTTCTAGCACAATTAGAAGAATGGACCCCGGAACCGATCGCCGTTGTGGCAGAAGACTTTAACGCGGTCCAGCCGGTCTCGCGGTGGAGAACCCCGGAGGGACCCACGCACGAGCAATAGCCATTGACCTGGTGCTCTCAACCATCCCCGGCACCTTGACTACGGTGGAACCAGATCTGGCAACAAGCTCGGACCACTACGCGATAGTCCCGGCTAAACAAATCCAGCCAACTTAAACGGGCAGGCTCACGGTACCCTTGGGAAAGTATGCAGACTTTTACCAGATAGTATAGCAACACATCTGGGCAGTGGGGGACAGGGCAGAGACACCAGATGAATTAGAGCCCCCAGCCAAAGACCTCACAGACATCCTTACCACGGCCCTACGGACAGTAGGACACCGGAGGCAGGTCGCAGGACGCAAGACCTCCTGGTAGGATAACAAGTGCAGAGAAGCCGCGCAGACCTCATATGCGCACAACAAGCGAAAGACCCGGAACGGATCGGGTGGGCGCGGCGGAACCTCAAAAGCACCGTGCCCCGAGCCAATAAGGCCTTCTGCGGGAAACGAATCGATTCGGCAAGCAAGGACGCGGAAATGTATGAGCTGGCCCCATGGTACAAGGCCACGGAACGCCGAAAGAGAACGCGACCCACCTTCGGGACATCATCCTGTACAGGTTCTCAGCAGAGGACGACATACAGGACCCATGGGGAGGGGACAAAGAGACCTGAGGAGTTGCCGTGGGATAGGAAGGCGGATACCCACGAAGTACGGACACGCTGTGTCAAAACCGGCAACGCAGCACCGGGTTTGGATGGCCTCACGGTCAGTCTCCTGGACATGGTCTGGGATCTGATCCAGAGCCGGGTCACGGCCATTTACGACAGCTGCCCCCGAATCGGGTACCACCCCCGGGTCTTTCAGACAGTAGAGGTGGCTATGATCCCAAACCAGGCAAGACAACCTACACCACCTTCAGGTCGTACATGATCAGCTGCCTGAGCAAAAGGGCTGGAGAGACTGGTGACGAGACAGACGTCGGAGACGGCTCTCCTGAAGGGGCTACTCAACCCCCAACACTTCGGGGCACTCCAGAAACAGTCAGCGGTCGACCTTACCACGGCACTGACTCACGGAATTCAGGAAGCCCTGGACTGAAGCCTCAAGGCCACGCTCCTGATGATAAACGTCCAAGGGGCGTCTGACTAAGTCTTACCCAACAGACTGGCTGGAAGATTCCTCGAGCTAGGATGGCCTGAGACTCTAAAACAACGGATCCTCGACTTCACGACGGTCAGTCTCGTGTAGATACGATTCGAAGGGGTGACCACGGACAACAAAGAGCTGGTCTGCGTCCTCCCAAAGGGCTCACCCGTCTCCTCGATCCTCTTCATGCTGTACCTACAACCGCTACTGGACCGGCGGAATAGAAGCGCCGGTTCTGTTACGCGGACGACTTCTCCATGCTAGAGGTAGGCAAGTCGGTAGCAGATACGTCCACCGCCCTCTCAGCTGACCCCGAGGACGCCTTGCAATGAGGAAGGGACAACGCGGTGACGTTTGCCGCTGACAACTACGAGATGATTCACTCATCGCGCAGACGGAACCCGGGCACGCCGGTGGTCCGGGCAGGAGACGTGGAATCCAACTCAGCGATCGGGTCAGGTGGCTGGGAGTGTTCTTTTGACCCGAACTTACCTTTCGGGGACATGGCAAAACATTGGGCGCCAGAGCCGACGAGGCCGCGGCGCACCTCAGAGGACTCAACAAGGTCATGACCGGGATCCCCCTCGAGCCTCACCACACTTGCAGCAAACGTGTGTGTACTCCCGGTCGCCGCGTACGGGGCAGAAACGTGTTGGTAAAGGTCGAAGAAATCCAGCGCGAAGGGTCCGACCAAGACGACCAGGCTCACACAACAAGGCCACCTGAACAACGTCGACCGCACAATCAAGCCGGCAGCCCGGGCAATCCTCCCGGCCAGGGGCACCACGCAGATTCCTGTGCTGCACAGAGAATCAGGGTTCCACCGGCAGAGGTTGTTCTCGAACAACAGAGACTGCGCATGTTGATAGGCTCAACACCCTTGACGAGAAAGACCCCCTTGTACAAGGACTCACCACGAGGCCGACAAGGGGAAGGGGCGGCGGGCCCTCCAAGGCGGGAGGACAGGTCGTCCGCGACAGGAAGCCCGGCTAATGGACGCGCTCCTCGGCACGTGCGAAAGGCTGAAACTGGTTCAAACAAACTACGCACCGGACCTCCGCAGTGTGCTGGCGTCCGAACACATCAGGACCAAGAACCCACTCCGTCACTGATATACGTCCACAGCATGTATGCAGTGAACCACCTACCCAGGCAGTGTTTGGTGCACAAACCCTTACATGATAAGGTAACGAAGGGTTACCATCCGTAAGATACCGTACTTTGGGATAATCTCCCGTGGATTAACCTCCTGCGAGAGATTCTTCTGTCACTAGGTACATAACCCAGTAGAAGGCAAGCAAGCCACAGGCTCCTCCACAATGACGTTTGCGAAGTGTTTATTTCTTTCTATTTTTTTTTATTGTCTATTTCGGCTATTTGGCGGCAATAATGTATGTAATAATGTCGATTTCTGGCGACATTGCGGGAGAGGGCCCGTACGGGACACGTGGTTGGAAGGCGGCAGAGCATTCCCTTCGCAGCCACGAATACATCACAGATTCCCAGCATTGGCCACTATAACAAAGGCTTTCCAACAAGTGTATTTTATTATCCATAAATTCTTAACTCATCTACTATTCACATAATAGATCAACATTATTCCTTGAACTCATATGGTTGGAAGAGCTTACCCTCCTGCAAAATGCCAACGTCTGTTTTGGCTATACCATTCCTCCTAATCTTCGACATCAGAATCTTGAAGAAAGCGATAGGGCTCTCACATGGTCCTGTTCCTCTACCTAGTTGGCCCTGGCCATCGCTTAGAATGAATCCATTAGCGGCTACCTTCCACCCTAGCTCACCCATCTCTTGCGTGAGAGCCTGTGTAGAGAGGCCTAAGAATCTGCAAATTTGTTTGTAATCCTTAAATGAGCTTATGTAAAGCTGTCCTGTGAAAAGGGAAAGCTGCATGGTAAGTCTATGCGGAATGATAGAGCGTCCGACCTGGGTGGTGATGGTGTAGAAATCTAACATCACCGCCCCGGCTTCCAGCCGGGCCCCCCTTCCAGCCGCCCCACAACCGCATACGCGTATGAATGCATCTATACCCACCCTCTAGGAAAACTTAAATATCTTAATAAGGTGGATTTCTCTTATTACCAAACTTTTTATATATATTAATGAAACAATTATAGAGTAATACTTAAAATTAAAAGTTTATAATACCATTATTATAATTAAGGATAGTATATTTATTAGGTAGGCCTTTAAAACCTAGTATATCTCTTGCGCTATATTATTTAATTGGCTTAATAGTAAATTAAGCTAGGAAGAAGCTACTCTACCTTAGAGGCTTCTTTCTAACTATTAAGAAGATTTATTAGCTTTTTTTTATAATAAATCAGAGTTATCTAGGGCTTGCTCTTACCTAATATAATCTATAGGGTCTAATAGCCTGCCTTACTCTTAAAAATAAAGATTACCTTCCCCTTAAAAGGATTTAGCTTAAGAGCTTCCTTTCTTATTGCCTTAGAGCTTTAATTAAGGAAAAATTAGTATATTAAAGCCTTAAGGATTTAAGTAGCTAAGAAGAATGTAATGATCACAGCTGGTTCTTAGCTAATAACTTTAGTGAGTGGGTTTATATTTAAGAGGCATTTAAGGGGAATCATTATAAGCAATATAATACTAGCAATTAAAAGCTATTAAAGCTATTTCTAGGTAAATACTTAGATTAACTACTAATGAGCTATCTTAAGCTATACTATCTAGTAATAATAATTATGAGTTTATATAGTCAATTTCTTTAGCCTAGAGCAATAGGAGTATTACTTCTTAAGGCTTACTTAGAGTATTACTTACTAGGGGTAATAAGAGCAATAGAGCGTTTGGATCATTTTGAGTGATGGTATTGCTCTAACTATCTTAGTTATCCTTTTAATCTATTATATAACATTACTAGGTCGTGCTACTTCCTACTAGCCTGTCCAGCTAGCTAGTAGGGTTTTATCTGCATCTCTAGGGGACCAATACTCAGTCCCTAGTTCTATTCCTGTTAAATTCGTGACAACTTACTAATGTTTATCAGCTAAGAACCAGCTGTAATCATCACACCCTCTTTTTTATTATAGCCGTTCCTTATAATCTATTACTTTAAGGATAATATTATTCTAATTAATGAATCTAGGGGTAGGTAAGTAGGTAGAAAAGTATTTAGGTAAGGTAAAATTAAGTAATAAAGGAGTTTTGAAAAACATATAGGCTAAGGAATCTTATT